>VMDO01041067.1:0-11471 GCA_007922755.1 Pedetes capensis
GTAACTATTTCTATAAAACTTTATTTACAAAAATAGGCAGTTAGTCATATTGGCCTGTTCAGAGGTACCAATTCTTAACATAAAACAAAAAGGATTCATTGAAGACATAATTTTTTCTTCCTTTAAAATGCCTCACGGGTACCTTTCTGGAACTGATTGGGACTGTTTTGCTTACAAAGAAAAAGATGACATAGCTGAAATAGAAAATGTCACAAAAGGGTAGAAACTTTCACCCTATTGACATAGAAATGTTTTCTTAGAAAATGAATTGTCTTTCTAATAATTAAATCATCTATGAATGGCCTGAAGTACCTCAACTCCCAGACATTTTCTCATCACGTGGTACATTCAGGTGATGCTGAATATCCATCTATAGATGTAATACTGTGCACATGGCCACGTAAGTGCACATCAGCCACTCAGGGAATTTGCTGAGATGTAGATTTTGATACCTGGGTCCTGATTTGGGCCTGAGACTCTAGCAGGCTCTCACATAAGGCCCACACTTGTGCTCTGGGGTCATATATTGAATAACAAGGACCTAGTACTATGAAATAAGTTCTTCATTTCTGAGATTTCTAAACTGACAAATTTGAGGCTCTATTTCAAAATTATAGATTTAAATTTCTTGACAATTTTAAAAAGTAATTTAAAGAAAACCTTAGGAAATTATATACTTGATACTTTATCTCTAAATTTAATTTGGTTTAAAGTATCCTTTGTTTTTCCAAGTATTGCCAAAATATGTCCTTAATATTTTACCAGGCTGAGGGTTACCTCAGTTAGTACAGTGTGGCTCTGCACTCTCTGAGGCCCTAGGTTTGATTTCCAGCACCACAAAAATGAGAAAAGGATGTGGCAGGCCACTCCCAAAAAAATCAGCCATTGAGAACCGGATGAATAACAAAGAAGCACTGACAATGCTCCGCATGGCACAGTGTCAAGGGGTGTTTTGTTCTGTTGTACACAGGATGGCTATGAGTTGGACCCGATTCCACAGCACCTAACAACACCCACAACAGTTTACCACAGTAAAATGAAGTGAGTTTAGATAAGGTAGATATTTTACATATAAAGTTAATGAATCACAAGATATTTCCATTTTTATCTTGCATATGTTACAATTATTCTCATAATACCACAAATAATATAAATGTGTTCAGTATAAACTGGCTACTTTCCAATACAATCTTTTCTATTTACTTCAGTTCTGTGTCTTGCAGATGTAAGAAAAGTGGCACAGAAAAACTTACAAGCTCTTTAACTGAGAAAGCCAGGCTTGGTTTCAGAGCCTAACACTGCTATAAACATTTTTCTCACTACATCACATGGCTAATAATAAATAATGCAGCAATATCAGATAAATGAAGATTTTGTAGGCAGCCTAAAAATCTGTGAATTTATATATGATAACCTGGCGTATCTATACATCCATCCCATTAATGTCAACTCAATAAAAATGCAAGAAAATTGTTCTTTCAACTGCAATGGGAAATCTCTGGTCAAATTTGTGCAGTCTCTGATTAATAGGCACTAGAAGGAAGGAGGGAAGGGAAGAGGAAGAGGTGAGAAAGGCAAGGTCAGACAGCTGAAGCCTTGGCTCCAGGCCACAGAGCAAACAGCAGAGCAAGACCCATCTTTCTGCTCGCAGGGCTGCCTCCTGTTTGGCGAAGCCATTAGAGCAGCGGCCCCTGGCAGCGAGTGCCACGCAGCCTCCAGGCCACCGTAAAACAGCAGCGCCTTTTTTCCACAAGAAGAAAAGGCCAGTGTCTGTGCCACAAGCACTTTACCACATGCGCTTTTGGGTTGAAAAAGCAGTGTTTAAAAAAAAAAAAAGCCAAAAAAAAATCCAGAGTCATAGATTTTTCCTTACTTTCTTCTAAGGCGAACACTTTTCCCACTTTGAATAAGGCTGAACAAATTGCATGTTACAAGTGACATAGTTCTTCATTTGGAAAATTAAAATATAAATCAGCTAGCTCTTTAAAAATTTGCATAAACCACAAAGTTATCTCAGTAGATAATAATGATGGCTGCATAATGTTGGAAATATTTATGAAGAGAAATCATCAGCAGATGTTAAAGGAAACTAAGATGAGAAGACAGAGTGACTGGCTAGAGCAAATATAGGTACAATTCCTATTTACCTGACTCTGTGTCCATGAATTTTTCTTACACGTTCAGCTAAGTGGGTATCAGTTTATTCTGAGATTACTTGTTTATTCCTAATATTTTTATGTGTTCCTTGTTCCTTATTATGGGCTGTCAGTTGGGGTTTAGCTCAGTTGGTAGAGTGGTGCTCCCTTGGTTCTATCTTCAGCACCACAAAAATGGGAGAAGGACATAGCAGCCCACTCCCGAAACAATCCCCAAACAAAATTCCTGGGAAAGGTCAAGGGGGAGAGGAGGAACCAGTAGGAGTGAGGAATGGGAGAGGGGCTCACCTCAGGGTGAACAGCCCAACTTTAATAGTCCTGGAAATAATTATAGTAACACCAATAATACTAAAGAATGGTAATAATACAGATAGGCTAGAAAATCATGTAATAGTACTGACAATGTAAGAAGATAGTTCACTACAGAAAAAGTTTTGATCTGAAACACAATTGGGATCCAATGATATATAGAAAAATATTATCACAAAAAGACAAGCAAATGGAAGAGAAGTCTTTGGTGGGGGAGTTGTGAGATGGGGGGTGGAAGTGCACAAGAGGGTAAGGGGGAACTTATTTGTGCAACGTACAACAAAATGCCTATATGGAAATGTCACAATGAAATGCATATCAGAATCAATCACATTAAGTTGTACATTAAAAATTTCCAATGAAAAAAGAAAACCCTATGAGGGTCTCTGTGATTCAGACCCAATTTGATGGTACCTAACAACATTATGGACTGTAGCCCAAGTCAAACATAAGCCATAAGATAGGAAAGGACAGTCTACTTGGGGCTGGAACAGTATTCCAAGGGAGCAAGCATCTGATACTCAGGTAAAACTTACTACCTCTGGAAGAAGGTCAGACAAAAGGGCTTCAGTCTCTGAGGTCCCGAGTTCGATTCCCAGCCCCACAAAAATGGGAGAAGGACCTGGCAATCCACTCCCAAGGCAATTCCAAAACAGTCTGCCATTGAAAACCCTATGAGGGTCGCTTTGAGTCGGATACCAACTCGACGGCACCTAACAACAACAACAACAACAGCAAGAAATTCAGAAACAGAAATTTCTGGTGACATGAAGAACAGGTGAAAATTTAGTCCATTCAAAATGCTGGCTACTAATGGTCAAAATATAATTGACATTTACATAATGTGGAATCTCATCTATTTCTTCTCCAGTGGTTCAATCGGGTTTCTAAATCATGTTTTATTCTTATAATACTAGATGATAGCTGGGCATGGTGGTGCATGCCTGTAATCCCAGCGGCTTGGGAGGTGGAGGCAGGAGGATTGCAAGTTCGAGACCAGAGGCAATCTGCGTAATTTAGCAAGACCCTGTCTCAAAAAAGTAAAAAATGGGCTGGGGATGCAGCTCAGTGGTCCAGCACTTGCAGAGCATTCAGGCGTGAGGCCCTGGGTTCAACCCCCAGTACTGCAAAATAAATAAATAAATAAATAAATAAAATACTAGATGATTATTGCATACATTACAGAATAATCCAATCTGAGAATATGGGTAAAGGAGTGCTTGTCTATCCGTTTTGGGGCCAGTATATTTTTGTGATGTGTGTGTGTGTGTGTGTGTGTGTGTGTGTTTGCATGTGTTTGTATACGTGTGTACATGAGTGTGTGTGTTTAACACCGATCTCTTCCATTCATCTCAGATTTCAGTCCTTAATTTTGTAAATGTAGGAACATTAGCACAAAAAAGTGCCACAAACACATTCACATATATGCTTACACAGCCATGCAAATATATAGTCATTTATACTTTAAAATCTAAAGAGTAACAGGGTAAAACATGAGACATTATGAAATATTTTTCTCTTAGCAATTTTACAAACATTCCTATATAATTGTGTGAATTTATCCCAATTTGTCTCGAAGCATTTCTATGAGATCAAGTAAAATATGTGAGTAAACTGCAGCTTCTAGCTCAGAGGCTGGGGTTTGGCTCAGTTGAAAAAGTGCGGCTCTGCACTTTCTGAGGCCCTAGGTTCAATCACCAGTACTGCATTAAATGGAAGAAGGACTTCACAGCTCACTTCTGAACTGAAAGCCCACTAACAGCAGAGAAGCACTGACGTAATTCCAGGCACGGCACGATGTCAGAGAGGGTGTTGTTCTGTTGTATATAGGGTTGCTATGAGTCCCTGTGGCATCCGATCCTGTCAGATCTCAGAAGCTAAGCAAGGGGTTAGGCCTGGTTAGTACTTGGATGGGAGACCACCTGGGAACCCCAGGTGTTGTAGGCTTGGGAGATGGACCTGGCAACCCAAGCCCAAAAATCAATCCACCATTGAAAACCCTGTGAACAGCAGGGAAACACTGACAATAGTGTTTCACTTGTTCACAGGGTCACTATGAGTGGGATACCAACTCAACCACACCTGACAACAACAACATGAGTCATACCTGACTCAACAGCAGCTAACAACAACAACAACAATCTGTTTGCTAGTAGCCTCCTGAAGAAGTGTCTTTCTGATCAAAACAAGGGCCCAGACTTTAAACAGTTTTTATAAAACTACAAAGTAATCTTCTGCCTGAAGGGATGGGATAACCCCTCCAGACTTGTATAGTCCACTCCTCCATGGCCAATGAAGGAAGCATGTATAAAATGGGGTTCTCACAACTATACCGATAAGACAAAGAACACAGCACTCCTGTCTGTTCACCACTCCTCATCAAGTGAATCAAATTGAGTATTCTTAGTTTTATGTGACAAGATGACACTTCTCCTTAGCCTACATTATTAAGTTGAACTAAATGAAAATGGTCATATTTTACCCTAGAAACAACAATTAAATATAAATTTAATCTATATACCTGTTGCTATCGTTGTTAGGTGCCCTGTAACTCTATTCAATTCATAGTGAGCCTCATAGAGTTTTCAATGGCTGACTGGGGATTGCTTCAGAGGTAGATAGCCTTGTCTTTCTCCTGTTTTTGTGGTGCTGGGAATTGAACCCTGGTCCTCAGACAATACAAAGCAGCACTCTCCCAAATGAGCTAAACTCCAGCCCATAGTCTATATACTTATGTGTCTTAAACCTTATATAGTTTGTTTGAAATTCTGTCAATTGATACTTGGTTTAGTAATTGTTACTTGCATTGTGTATACAAATATAGGCTTGCCCACAACCTTCCTCATTTAATGTGAATTATTTTAATCAAATCCTTTTCCCTCCTGCATCTAGGTTCCACTTTACTGAGGGGGTAGAGGTTTTTTTTTATGCTTTATATTTCTAAAAAACAAATGCTTTACTAATGGAAACTGCTCCATGAGATCAAATATTAGGGAACTTTGAGGAATCAAAGTAATAGATTGGGTACTGAACATTGTAGGTGGGGAAAAAGGGTATGAGAGGTGGGAGAGATACTATGGCACAGGGTGACAGGTAATGGGATTCTGTGGAATACTCTGGAAATGCTTCCAACCTTGCCAAGGAGACTGTGCACCATTGGGAATGAGAACACGGCTTCTGGAACTGGACTGCCTGGGAAGAAACAGCAACTCTGCCATTTACGAATTAGCTCCCCAATCTGTCTGTCTCAAGTCTCTCTTTTGTGAAATGGGGTCAGTGTGAGACATTAGAGGAGTTATTATATGTAAAGTACCTAGAATAGAACCTGACAGGAAGATGTGCTGTGCGAATATTAGATGTCATCATCTTCCTGATGTTGATGCAATGTTTCAACATGGTACATGTTACCCAGACCACCATAAAAATCCACCATCTTACCATGTAATATACAGATCTTTTCATGACTGGAAGTAAGTTTCAGGAAGTTGAAGACGATCCCTGATTGGGGAATCGGACCTTATTCTACCAGAAATGTTTGATACTGACACAGTAGAGCTGCTCAGATATTTTGAGGAACATGATAATTTGAAAAGTTCGAACTAAGTTTACTTTTGTCCGAGAAGCATGGAGATTTTTTATTAGAGATTTGTTCTATATCTATTCAGCAGGTTATGTTATTTTTTCTAGTAGTTTAAGACACCTAAGGGGCAATGCTATGCTTCTAAACATACTTTTGAAGTATAGAACAACAGCAACAACAAATCACCATTTACTTTTTACCCATATAAACAAACAACAAATTAAATTATGGTGCCTCAATTCATTTTTCTTTTTCTTATACTCAATAGCTATAAAAATATTTGGCAAGTGAGACAAAACACCCAGATCAATGCAGTACTTCCCAGTTTCTTGCTTTGTCATTCTGCCTACACTCTCTTCTGACAGTCTGTTTATCTCTACTTTGGGCATCTTGGCTACCACATTATGCTGACCCAAATACTAAAATCTTAGTATTACACAGCTTTCGAAACACTAGTGCTTAGGATATGATCTACTCAACAATTCAGTCTAAAAATATGATGTATATTTTTAGACATTGTTACACATTACTATCTGACCTTACACAACTGGAGGGACTCATGTCATTTCCCCAGATCTTATTAGGAACACAAGGAAAATTCTAATCCTCTTGCAGGTTTCAATTCACTCAACATTGTAAAGTCAGTGAAACATCTAAGAAAATCTAGTATTTTAGTTCAACTGTTGATGTGTATCTGTTGTGATTGAAATATAAACTCCACTGTCATTTCAAGGGATTCTATTTAAGGGAAACAGAATGCTGAGAGTAACAGGTCTTTCAAAACTGACTACTATGAACCCTCTGTTAGCTGACAGATTATATTTCAAGGAGAAAAAAATCACATGAGTTTCTTCTCAGGTGGAGCAAACCAAGCCAAGTTTAGGCCAGAAGAAAACAAACTAGCCCTTAATCATTGCGTGATGACTCTCTCTCTCTCTCTCTCTCTCTCTGTGTGTGTGTGTGTGTGTGTGTGTGTCTCTGTCTCTCTTCCCCTCTCTCTCCTTCTCTTTTCCCTCTCCCTCCCACTCCCTCTTCTTTTCTCCCTTTTATATGAACATGTGGAGTAAATCTATCTCCATGAGTTGTCTTATAGAACTTCTCAAACAAATCAACTAAATTAGTCATGAAGAGAAAAAAATGTTACTATTTCATACACAAAATAACTTGTTCTACTGCAGCCTAATACTTTCACGTGTCAAAGCACTATTGTTTGTGTTTTTATGAGTTTGGTTTCTAAGCTTTTTGAAAGTACACATTCTAGGGCTTTGTAAACAGTCCCATTTTCAGAAAGCATAATCTTTTCTACTTTTTACTATATATCCAAACACATAAAATATTATTTATTTCTGTGGTAAGAACACCTTAATGTTTAACCAAGGGACTCTTTAAAAAGTGTAACGAATGAAAAAAACCTGTATTTGTTTTAATAAATTGATTTTTACTAAACCTCCTTTTCCTTGAGACTCTGGCATGACAGCATTCCTTTAGAGTGACTTAGCCCAGCTGCTTGGTGGGTGAAGCAAAGGACAGTGTTACCTAATAGGAAAAATCCATTGTACATACACTAAGGTGTTAGCCCTGTCAAAACTCCCTAGTCAGGAAAATAAAGCAAATGAAAAGAACTTATTCAAAGAAGGAAAACTTAACTTACACTTGTGTCACTAATCTGCTTTTAAAAGATCTAAAAAGGAGTATCATGGTGTGTCTGAAAGAGTTCTAGACAAATCCTTACCAGGTCTGGGTTCTAATCTTGGCTGTTTGGCTTTAGTTAACTCATTTGACCTGACTGGACCCTGGATTCCCATCTATAAAATGAAGTTTAATATTTGTCTTTCCTACCTCACAAAGTTATTGTGAGGATAAAATAGGAAAACAGATGTGAAGCGTCCCTAGAGAAATATATAAAATAGTGCAGATATTAGTACTGATTCTCTTTGGCCCTTTTATGGGTCAAAAATTCATCAGCCCCCATCTTATTCTCCTTAAAAGGAAGTTCTTTCTCTGAAAGTTAGAAACTCTCCAAATTAATGATTCACTCTTAGATATTAGACGTAAGACGTCAGCCTACAGCTGGGATAATAGAAAAACCAAAACACAAGTTATATTTTACCAAAACTCAAGGAGAAATTTGTCACTTTCTTTCCTCTTTTGTTTTAAAGTCTATTCATTGTTTTTAAATCTCTGAACAAATAGAGATGTACTTGAATAATTTCTCACACATACTCTTACACCCACATAGACGTACATATCCACCAACCTCCCATTCTTCTTCCTCTCAAAAAGATCAGAATTATTCTTTCCTCCACTTTTTTCCCTCTCCCACCAAGTTCTTCCTGCCCTACTGTTCATTCTAATTCTTAACCAAAATTCTTCGACACTGTAGAACTCATGTAAATGGCTGCTTTTCTTTGGTCCACGTTTCCAAATAGAAAAATTCACTAACTTTTGTTCCCATCAATTGATATGTAAGTTGTGAGTTATATAGAAAGGATAAGAATTTTAAAATTGGAAAAAACAAAACACCAGACATGTTAGATGTTAGAATGGGTCCGATTGTCTCAATATTGTCATTTAATTAAACATATTACTATCGAACATGATTTGTCTAATTTATCTCAAACAACCTGCCCTAATAGCTGCACAAATTGTCAAGGAGCACTAAATACACCAGCTAGCTGCTACTGGGGATGGTAGATGAAGAGCCAAATTTGCATCCAAAGGTCAATATGAAGAAACTTAAAGAGAATGATATGACTTCCACAGAGGTGGGGTAGTGTCATTTTATTGCTCTATGGATACTCTTTACACCAGGGATCCCTGATCCCCAGGCCACAGGGACTGGTACCTATGTGAACAACAAGCCAGACAGGAAAGTTTCTTCTGCCTTAACATAATAAATGTAATGAGGTTGAATCATCCCCAAACCACCCTTCCTTACCTGATTTGTGGAAAATTTGTCTTCCTGGAAACTGGACTCTGGTGACAAAAAAGTTAGGGGTTTGGAGATCATTCAAGCTCACTACGTTTTGTGAGTAAATATATATGAAGCTTCATTCACTTGTCTGCTGATCGCACAAGTACTTGTCCGTAGCCCAGGGTTTGAGGAACCCTCCTCTAAACCACATGATGTCAAGATGTCAACATATCTTAATATACACAAACACATTTTTCCTAAGTTTAGAAATTCCATAGTGGTCTCAGCATTAAATATGATGCTACTGTCTCCTAGAAGCATACTCACAGTTTCCATTCACATCTAAACACTCCAGAAAAATTGTTCTGAAAATTACATGTATTTTGCCAAACACCCACACCCACTCCACACACACATTTCCATTTTTAAATAATTTTAATACAAACACTTTACAAAACATATTTGAATATAGACTGAGAATTTGTATGTTTGTAACTGAAACTCATATTGACAAGGAAAAATGTTTCTGAGCAAGTACTTCCTTAGAATATTCTGTATAATTGATATAATACATTTAAGCTTTTATTATACATTAAAATGTTTTATTCATACCACATTTTTCTTAAAATATTATAAATTTCTTATTACCTTGACTATGGTACAACTTATGCAATGTAATACTGAGGAAATTGTTTAAACTCTCTGTCCTTCCTTCTTTTCTTGCTTTTTAATTCTTGATTTGTTATTATCTGGGGCATAAGTACAGTTTTTTATGTTGTTGTTAGGTGCTACAGAGTCAGGTCTGACTTATAGCGACCCTATATATAACAAACCTAAACACTTCCTGACTCTGTGCAGGCACAGGATCTTTTTTATGTCTAAGCCTATTGTTATTAGCCACTGTTATCAATTCATCTAATTGTGAGTCATCCTTTTTTTCATTGACCTGCCACTCCCTCAAACATCATGGCCTTCTCCATGAATTGATCCCTCCTCCCCACATGTCAAAAATACATAAGACACAGTCTAGCCATCCTTGTTCCTACTTATTGGTTACCTGTAAAGCTGTCATGACAAACTACATATGAACTGCTCAGTAAAGCTCCAAGCACAAAATCAATTCTCATTAAAAGTTAGCTGATATTGTCAATGATTTACTCTCTACTAGAACTCGTAGAATACACATAGCAAGCTATCCATACTTAGTTCCTAGATAATTCAGTTATCAAATCTAAGCGGTGACTCATATAAATAAGGAACTTCTTACAGACTTTTTAAAGAAAAAATACATTGCCCCACAAATATAACACTTTAGGGTACATACACAGGTAGATATATTGTGTGTGGTATATGTGTGTATACATGTATGCACATGCAGGCAGGTGTGTGTGAGTGTGCGTGCGTGCGTACGTGTGTGTATGTGTGTGTCTTGTCTTTCTGCCCAAGAGAAAATCTCTGGATTAGCCACAATAATGGAAAGAAGCAGAAAGAGACATCTGGATCTTATAATTCAGAGAGCATGCAGCCAGAGTCTTAGAACACCATATTCTCCTAGCAGGTCTTACATTGTCCAAGTTGTCATTACATGCACACAACAATCTCTCTCTCTCTTTTTTTTTTTTCTTTAAAGAGGTTTGGATCAAGTTTCATTCTGATCTTTCGCTACTGTTCTCGGGATGGCAAGGTGTTGGTAGCTTGAAAACTATATTTCTCAGATTACTTATGAAAATGATAGGTGTATTTTGCATGTGAGAGAAGTGAAAGAAGGGCAATGCTACTATGACTCTACCTCTGGCAAGGCAGCGTTTGAGGACTGTGATGCCAGCATGATCACTGAGTACAGCATTTGCAGCAGGGGATAGCTCCTGCTGGGCAGCAATGACTGTGCTTCCAGCGGCTTCAGTACACTGCATTTAGATCAGTTGCAAAGAGAGACTTAAGACCTCCATCCACTGATGGGAGTAACTTGAGTCTCTAAAATAAAGTCCTTTTATCATGTATTCTGTTAGTTCTTCTAACACCTTTCTAACTAATTTGCTATGGAAAATGTCTTTTTGTTTGAAATCACCAGAATGGTGCCTGCTAACTTGACTGGGCAGTGATTCTTAAGTATAAAGTCACCTTTGCAAAAATAGTAGAGCCTTGCCTTTGTTTGTATTCATTTCTAAAAGACATTGGGTTAAGAAGTCTTCTGAGTATGAAAGAGGTTTTTAACTGTATTGAAGAATTGATCAGTTTAAGTTTTAAGAAGAACACTTCTCATTTTCTGTCAGATATCACTTATTGTTGTTGTTGTTGTTAAGTGCTGTCGAGTTGGTATCTGACTCATAGCGACCCTCTGTACAACAGGGAAAACACTATTGTCAGTGCTTCTCTGCTCTTCATAGGGTTTTCAAGGGCAGATTGATTTTTGGGAGGGGGTTGCCAGGTCCTTCTCCCAAGCCTACAGCTTCTGGTGTTCCCAGGCAGTCTCCCATCCAGGTACTAACCAGGCCCGACCCTGCTTAGCTTC
>VMDO01041068.1:0-11505 GCA_007922755.1 Pedetes capensis
GAGGAGGAGGAGGGGGGGAGGAAGGGAGAAGGGGTAAGGAGGGGGAGGGAGCGGAGGGGAGAGGGAGAAGAGGGGGAGAGGCAGAGAGGGAGAGGTAGAAGAGGAAGTGGAAGCAGCGGCAGCAGCAGCTACAGAAGCAGCTAAACAGAAGTGAAGCACATTTCCAAGACCATTTTTCAATTCTAACCAGAATTATCAAAATTGAAACTAATAAAATTTCACTCTCCCTAATTAAAGAGCATTAAATTTTCAACAAATGTGTTTAAAACACAGCAAAACTCTTTAGAATAATCCAAACAAATAAGAAAATTCAATGCCCAGGGGTTTCTATGGTAAATGTGAGAGCACTGTGGTTTTTGTTTTATTACAAATTATAGTTGTTCCATTTCTGGCAATAAAATATCAACAGAAATAGCTTCAGACATCTGCTCCCAAAATGCTCAACACCTAGCACAAGTTTTCTTTGAAAATCACTGCACACCAGGAGTAAGTACCGCATGTCTATTACCCTAGCCGTCCTCAGGCTGAGGCAGGACAGTGGCAAGTTCAGGGCCAGCCTAGGCTACACAGGAAGACCCTGCCTCAAAAGAAAAGAAAAAGTCATTACACTTTCATTGCTGAAATGTCACCTTTACCTCAGAGGCAGATTAAATGTCTATTGTCTTTGAAAATACAGCTAGGTATATCGTGTTGTTAGTTGTTGTTAGGTGCTGTTGAGTCAGTATCCGACTCATAGTGTCCCTCATAGGGTTTTCAATGGCTGTTTCGGGATTGCCTTGGGGGTGGATTGCCAGGCCCTTCTCCCATTTTTGTGGTGCGGGGAATTGAACTCAGGACCTCAGAGACTGCAGCGCAGCACTCTACCCACTGAGCTAAATCCCAGCCCCTAGGTATCATAGTACACGCAAATAGTTGTCATCAAGAAAAGGCCAATAAATTTAGAACATCAGTCTTTCTGTTAAACTATAATGGGTTCTAGGTCCAACAGCTCTTTTATATATTATGCCCATCGAGAACTTTTTAACCTATCAAAAGATTTTCGTTGCTCCTCAACCCCAATCATTAATGTACAATTGTGAAGATTTGTTCTATTTTAGAGATTTTTTTTGACAATGTTAGATTTAAAAACTTAAATGAAATTAACCACATTGAACACCTCCAGTAACATTTTTGGGCGCTTCAGCTCTTCACTGCCTATGAACCATTCCAGGAGTAGTTTTTCAGCACTATCCATTTAGTCCACAAACATTTACTTAGGAATGACCATAACAGAAAAAAATCCTTATCCCAACAGCACTAGCATTCTGGTGAGGGGAGACACGCAAACACCCACTGTTTTGCATGGTAGTAAATACAAAGGAGAAAACAATATAGCAGGGATTTCATGGGAGGAGGCAGCACCTGACACCTTTGCTAGGGAGCACAGCAAAGTCACTGACGCAGACAATGTCTGGTATCTGAGGAAGTCAAGGAGTTCCTTGTATGTGAAAATGGTAAATGAAGAGGGGAGTTATGCAAATGGTTTCTGCAAAGCACCCTTTGGAGGACGGCAAAAATCATGTGGAGCCCTGCAGGTTAGCAGGACCTCGGTTAGTAAGAACTCTTTCCCCTGAAGGAGGTCACTCACACAAGTGTTGAGGAGTGCAGTGACTGACACACTACTTATTTATACTCGTACAGACTCATGTCTCCTTATTTTATTGCATGGGTGAAAAACTAATATTATCACTATTTTTGTTGCTCAAATTGGTCTAGTGTGTAGAAGCTCCCTTAAGTTGGCCCCTGTACTTTCAGTAAGTTCCTGTCTTTTGGAGAACTGTCTTATTTTATAGCCTAAGATGATCCAGGCTCACTCTGCAGTCTCCCTGCACCAGCTCTGTAATGAATCCTGGGGGAATTGTTCTGTTTTCTTTTTGTTTGTTTCTTTTTGGTGACAGGGTCTGGCTATGTAGCCAAAGTGAGCCTCGATTTGGAGATACTTCTGCCTCAGCCTCTTGTGTGGCAGGATCACAGCTGTGTGCCACCACCTTGGCCATATTCATAGTTTAAACCCATTCAAATACCATAAAGGCTTTTCCTTATTTGTGGTGCCATTATTCAACACTGATAGACCCAAGTGTTACCATCTATGATATATTTGTTTGTTCACTTACAGTATATAGTTTTTAAATGCTGACCTTTACTCCTGTGAGAAACATATTTACAAACTAGATTATAGCATGCGTATACAGTTCTTTTTATATTTAACTCTGTTATATAATCAAGATGTTATTATCTGCTGTTAGTTAACTTAGCTCTTTTCCTCCCTATTCTCTTTGGTATGCATTTTGCTATTCCTCTTTGTGTTCCCTGACATCTTGGTTGGTGGTGACTGCTCATGTAAGGGGTATGTAAAACATTCCTACTGCCTTGAGAATCAGAGCTATAAAAGAGTAAATAAATAAATACTCTTGAGAAATGTCACTCACATCTCCTCCTGCTATATGGGTCTCATTCCATTCTTCCCCTCTCTTTCTCGCTCACCTCTCATCCACTCTCTTGAGTTTCTGGTTCACTGCTCCTACGTTTCTTTGCCACAACTAAGCTTATGCGTGTATAGTTTCTTACATATCACTTTCCTTATATAAAAGGTACCACACCATAAATGTTCTTCTTTACTTTTTGTTCACTTAATAATACATAATAAAAACCACTCCACATCAGTTCATAAAGATATTTCACAATGTTTTTTTGACAGCTACACAGTACTCCACTGTATGGGTGTACCAAAGTTTATTCAACCATTTAAATAATCTACATGTATGAGACTTTAGGTTGGTTGCAGTATACTGCAAATTAAACAATGCTCTGATAAGTAACTCTTGTTGTTGTTGGGTGCCATCGAGTCGGTATCCGACTCATAGCGACCCTCTGTACAACAGGGGAAACACTATCGTCAGTGCTTCTCTGCTGTTCATAGGGTTTTCAATGGCAGATTGATTTTTGGGAGGGGGTTGCCCGGTCCTTCTCCCAAGCCTACAGCTTCTGGTGTTCCCAGGCGGTCTCCCATCCAGGTACTAAGCAGGCCCAACCCTGCTTAGCTTCCGAGATCTGACGGGATCGGATGCCACAGGGCTATGACTGCAGGCTAAGTAACTCTTAATGGTGCAAATTTTCATATAGTTGGAGGAATACTCAGAAGAGATTTCTAGAAAGATCAAAGGGTAAATTAAATGCATGGACAGTTTTTTTGGTTTCACCAAATTTTCCTCCAGAGTTTTGCTACAAGTTGCATTCCCACCAGCAAATATGAGGGGGCATGTTTCCCCACAGTCTTGTCAACAAATGTATGTTTACATGTCTGAAATTCTGTCAGTAAGATGAGTCCTCCTCTCTTAGAGCACAGTTTCCAGCTAAATTGTCCCTTCGGTGCCTACCTGACAACAGTACAAGACAACAACAAAACGAACAAAATGCAGCACAAACAGCAAAAGAACACCAACACCCCTGTACGTTTCCGGGGGCTGAGTCTAGGGGAAAGGTGAAGGTTTGACCATTCTACCACTAGTTCACTCTATCACCCTGCCGCCCACTCTGTCAAGTATTCTGTTGGCATTCAACCTGCTTGGCCAGGTCTAGTGGGGACTGACCTGGCAGTCAGGAGGAACGCAGGTCTCTCAAGACTCTATAATTCCTCCACCAGGAAAAAAGGATAGCCTCGATCTATAAATACTGTCAAAATATTAGTTCAGTCATTAAAGAACAACAGTGGCACAATCTGTCCACAAAGGACAGGAGATAGCAAGTTCTCTTTTGACTACTCTGTTAGCAAACAGAGATGGAAAACCTATTTATAAGGACAAACTTATGCTGATAAACACATCTGTATCTGTCACTATAAATATCAAGTTTATATCGATTCTTCTGATTCCAGTCCAACACCACGAAGTTCATTCTAGCCTTTGCTCACTGCCTTTACTCTAACAAAATATTCCAATACTACTGTTAAAGTGGGGCTGGGATTTAGCTCAGTTGGAGAGCGCTGCACTGCAGTCTCTGAGGTCCTGAGTTCAACTCCCAGCACCGCAAAAATGGGAGAAGGACATGGCAACCCACTCCCAAGGCAATCCCGAAACAGTCAGCCATTAAAGACCCTATGAGGGTCGCTATGAGTCAGATACTGACTTGATGGTACCTAACAACAACAACAACAACAACAACAACAACAACAACAACTGTTAAAGTAGTCCACAGCACTAATCATTCCCACCTACTCATCACAATCTTAACCTGGCTATCCAAATACGTTCACACTAAGCAACACAGCATTACGCATTATACTGTGCAAAATGTGATAATATATGCATTTAAATACAGTGCCAAATTTCCAAAATCAGCACCCTGACTTGCTTATTCTCAAGATGAGAGTTATTCATCCATACCAGGTCATTTTGATAATCTGAATAAAGCTAATGTTATATAATAATGAATAATTACTTAAATCTAAGTCCTTTTCTCAACTGTATTTTTTGAAATCTTTACATATATTCTATCTATTAAAGCCCATATAGTTTCTATGGCCAAAATTTCTAGTATTAATGTTCCTTTAGGAAGGTTGTCTCACTTCTCCCAAATGGACCAGTCAAAGAACCAAAGGGGATTTGCAGATAACAAAGCAATATCATTTTATATACCTTCCTGCCTTCACAGATAGGAGGTAATTGCTACTTTTTGTCATTGTTTCAAAAATTATATAAAAATAATGGTGAAAGCTTTGAAAAATGGCAGACTGTGCAAAATGTGCATATTACATTGGAATAATGCCTAAAAGATGAAATGAAGGGCCAACCAGACTAAAAAGAAATATTTTAATCAATGCTTAAAATACTGAATAGAGCCCACATTGTAGACTAAAGACACATCCAATCTTGTCTCTCTTCTTTTAGGCAAATGCTCTACCACCGAACCACATCCAGACCCTTGTCTCTCTTATTTTAACCCTTCATGAAATAGTTGGGATTTCTGTTTGCTGTCTTTGCAGACAGGATCTCACTATGTAGCCCACGCTGACCTCAAACTTGCTATCCTCCTGCCTCTCCCTCCTCAGGGCTCGGGTAACAGGGACGTACCACCACATCCAGCCATCAAATAGTTTTATCTTAAAAAATAACCTCACGAAGGCCGGGCGCGGTGTCGTATGCCTGTAATCCCAGCGGCTCAGGAGGTGGAGGCAGGAGGAACACAAGTTTGAGACCAGACGCAGTCTGCATAACTTAGCGAGACCCTGTCTCAAAAAGTAAAAGATGGGCTGGGGGCACAGCTCAGTGGTCCAGCACTTGCAGATCATGCAGGCGCGAGGCCCTGGGTCCAACCCTCAGTACCACCAAAAAAAAAAAAAAAAAAAAAAAAAAAAAAAAAAAAAAAAAAAAAAAAAAAAAAAAAAAAAAAAAAAAAAAAAAAAAAAAAAAAAGAAAGAAAGAAACAAAGAAAAAAAAAGAAAAGAAAATAAAAAATAACCTCATGGATGTACGAGTATAGTTAGCAACTCTCATTTCCTAAAAATGTTAATTTCTGCCAGGCATGGTGGCACACGCCTGTGACCACAGGGCTTGGAGCTAGAGACAGAAGGATGAAGAATTCAAAAACTGTCTGAGCTACATAGGCCTAGGCCACCCTGGGACACCAGGAGAGACCCTGCTTAAAAAAAAAAAGGGGGTGGGGGGGTGGGGCAGGGTCTGGGGGGTGGTAAGGAAGTAAATTTGTGACTTAAATGTAAACATTTTAAGATCTACCTTTACTAAATAACTTAGCATCTTATATTCTAGTACTGAGTACAAATTACCCTTGATATAAATTACTAATTTCCTCTATTTTAAGGGTTTTTATATTATAATAGTCATTTAATAAATGATTCTTCCAAGTGAACTTTTATGTTGACTACAGTAAATGTTAGAAAACTGGGGTTTAAATATGTTTCTTCTACTCACTTCTGTGCTCCCTGAGACAACAGCTTTGTCAACGTTCACTAATAATGGTTCTTCCACCTGGCACACTCCCAGTGACCACTCCACACACCGGTGATGAGCCCAACAAGTGCCTAACATGGGAGAAAGGGAAAGAAGCAAATGAATAAACATTAAAAATATCGGTGCAAATACATGAAGGCATAAAACTTCAAAGTTAACTCAGACAGGTAAACATACATTGTTGTTGTTCTTAGCTGCCATTGAGTCAGGTCCGACTCACAGCAACCCTATGTACGACAGATGAAACACTCTTGACACTGTGCCACGCTCGGCACTGTCAGTGCTTCCTGCTATTCATAGGGTTTTCAATGGCTGATTGTTATTCAGGAGTGGGTTGCCAGGTCCTTCTTCCAAGTCTATAGCATCTGGTGTTCCCAGGCTATCTCCCATCCAAGTACTAACCAGGCTCGACCTTGCTTAGTTTCTGAGATCTGACGGGACTGTAAGCCAGTATGGTACAGCTGCAGGCACGATATAGATGCATCCTTTATTTGTGATGCCATTAAATTACCCCTTGTCAAACTGTGATAGAGACTGTGACCTGCCAGCATCAGTATCAGTATGGGAACTTGTTAGGAATGCAGAATCTCAGGTTACAACTGAGACCCACCGAATCAAAAATCAGTACAGTAATCTACGCTATAACAAGCCGTCCAGGTGATTCTGATACCCAGGAAGTTTGGATACTGACTTAGTGACTATTTCTTTAACAAACAAAAATTAAATTTTAGTCACTTTATATAAACAGTACCATTTTATTTAGTATCTATATAAAATAATAAGAACATTATTTAATACTTTGTTGATAACAAAATGATAGATGGAAAATTAATGGCAAACACATTTCAACTCCCCTCCACTCCAAGCAAGAGGACACATCAGTCATCAATAACAGCTCAGTCTTTAAATTCTCCGTCAAGCAGTCATTCACCTACTATCAATCAGCCTGATTTGAGCTGTAGCATGAGACTGACTGAAATTCCCAACAGCACCGCATCCTGAGTGTGAGTCACGGTGCTGCTGGAGTAAGAGAATCCCAAGCTGAGCGTGGTGGTGCATACCTGTAATCCCAGCACTTCACAGGCTGAGACAGGAGGATCCTGAGTTCAAGGCCTGCCTGAGCTACATACTAAGACCTTGTACTGAAAAACAGTGTGTGTGTGTGTGTGTGTGTGTGTGTGTTTGTGTGTGTTTGTGTTTGTGTGTGTGTGTGTTTGTGTGTGTGTGTGTGTTTGTAACCTTCACATGCCCCCAAGACCCAGTGTCCTTCAACTCTACAGGAAATAGACCTAACTTACCATGTCCCCAAAATTTTCAGATATCCCTTTAAAATTTTCACTTTCCAAACTTGTCAAAAGCCCATGACATTGCTATCTACACCAGAGTAAATACAAATATATATAATAACATCTCATGTTGACACTAGGCAGATTTTAAATAAACTGTTGTGAGGTGCTGTCAAGTTGAGTCCAACTCACAGTGACCCTATGTACAACAGAATGAATTACTCTTTGGTTCTGTGCGAGGCACACAATCTTTATGTTTAAGCTCATTATTGTAGCCACTGTGTCAGTCCATCTAGTTGAGGGTTTCCATTTCTTTCATTGACCTGCCACTATTCCAAACATGATGTCTGTCTCCAGAGCCTGGACCCTCCTGATAACATGTCCAAAATACTTAAGACACAGTCTAGTCGTCCTTGTTTCCACGGAGCACTCTGGTTGCACGTCTTCTGGGAGAGATCTACAGATTTTTTGAGTCTATGGTATATTCAATATTCATCTCCAGCACCATAATTCAAAAGCATCAGTTCTTCTCCTATCTCCCTTATTCAACACCCAGCTTACACAGTAGTATGATGTGACTGAAAATACCATAGCATGAGTTAAGCACTCCTTGGTCTTCAATATGACATCTTTACTTTTCAATACTTCAAAGAGGTTTTTTGCAACAGCTTTCCTAAATGCAATGCATCTTTTGATTTCTTGACTGCTGCTTCTGTGGGTGCTGACTGTAGAATCAAGTAAAGCAAAATCTTGGACAACCACCATCTCTTCTCCACTTATTATGATGTTGCTTACTGACCCTATTGTAAGGAGTTTTGTTTTCTTGATGTTGAGGCACAATCCACACTGAGGGCTGTGTTCTTTGATCTTCATCAGTCAATGTTTCAAATCCTCTTCATTTTCAGCAAGCAAAGTTGTGTCATCTGCATAATATAGAATGTTAATGAGTCTTCCTCCAATCCTTACTCCATGTTCTTCATAAAGTCCAGCTTCTTGGATTATTTGCTCAGCATAGAGATTGAAGAGGTATGGTGAAAGGATACAGCCCTGACGAAAAACCTTTCTTGATGTTAAACCAGGCAGTGTTTCCTGTTCTATTCGAACAACTGCCTCCTGGTCCATGTACAGACTCTTCATGAGTAAAATTAAGTGTTCTGGTATTCCCATTTTTGGCAATGTTATCCATAATTTATTATTATCCACACCACACAGTGAAATGTTTTTGCAGTGTCAATAAAACATAGAAAGACATGTTTCTGCTATTCTCTGCTTTTGGCTAATATCCATCTACATTAGCAATGATGTTCCTGGTTCCACACCCTCTTGTGAATCTGGCTTGATTTTCCTGTAGTTCCTTGTCAATATACTACTGTAGTTCTTTTTGAATGATCTTTAGCAAAAATTTACTTGCATGAGATATTGATATCATTTGATAATTTTGGCATTTGATTGGAACCCCCGTTCTTGGGAAGAGGCACAAATAAGGATCTCTTCCAGTCAGTTGGCCACATAGCTATTTTCCAAATCTCTTGGCATAAACAAGTGAGAACCTCCAGTGCTGCATCTGTTTGTTGAAACATCTCGATCATATTCCATCAATTCCTGGAGCTTTGTGTTCCACCAATACCTTCAAGGCACATCATCCTTCAGTACTACTGGTTCCCGATCATACGCAATCTCTTGAAATGATTGATCATCGACCAGTTCTTTTTGGTATACAGATTGTGTATTCTTTCCATTTTTTAAATGTTTTCTGCGTTGTTTAATATTTTCCCTCTGGAATCCTTCAACTATTGCCACTCGAGGCTTAAAATTTTTCTTCAATTTCTTAAGCATGAGAAAAATATAGCATATTTTTCCCTTTTGGTTTTCTATCTCTAGCTGTTTGCACATGCCATTATTTGATTTTGTCTTGAGTTACCCTTTGAAGTCTTCTGTTTAGTGCTTTAATTTCATCATGTCTTCTTTTAGTTTAGCTGTTCAACTTTCAAGGACAAGTTTCAGGGTCTCTTTTGATATGTAATTTATTCTTTTTTTCCTGACTTTTTAAAAACTTTTGGCTTTGCTCGTAAATGATATCTATGTCATGTCACAACTTGTCTGGTCTTCAAGCATTAGTGTCTAACACATCAAACTGGTTCTTGAGGTGGTCTCTGATCTCAGGTGAGATATACTCAAGGTCATACTTTGGTTCTCATATACTTGTTCTAATTTTCTTCAGTTTCAGTTTGAATCTGTACATGAGCAGTTGATATGATATATGATCTGCATATGAGCACCTGGTCTTGTTCTGACTTTTAATACTGAGCTTTGCCATCACCTCTTTCCACAAACATAGTCAATTTTGTTCCTGTATGTTCCAACTGGTCAATTCTATGTCTATGTTGTTGTTAGGTGCCATTGAGTCGGTGTCCAACTCATAGGGACCCTATGTACAACAGACGAGGAAACACTGTTGTCAGTGCTTCTCTGTTATTCAGTTTTCAATGGCTGATTGTTTTTTGGGAGTGGGTTGCTGAGTCCTTCTCCCAAGGCTATAACCCCTGGTGTTCCCAGGCGGTCTCCCATCCAAGTACTAACCAGGCCTGACCTTGCTCAGCTTCTGAGATCTGATGGAATCAGATGCCATAGTGGTACAGCTGCAGACTCTGTGTCTATAGTCATCACTTATGTTGGTGAAAAAATATATTTGTAATGAAAAGGTCATTGGCCTGACAAAAGCCTATCATGCCACCTACAGCATCATTTCAGTCACCAAGGCCATATTTTCAAATTACTGAGCCTTCTTCTTTGTTTCCAACTTTTGCATGTCAGTCATCAGCGATTATCAGTACATCCTGATTGTGTATTCCGTCTATTTTAGATCGCAGAAGCTGGTAAAAGTCTTCCCTATATTTACTGTGTGGCCTTAGTGGTGGCTGCGTAAATCTGAATAATAGTCATTAACTGGCCTTCCTTGTAGGTGTATGGATATTATTCTATCACTGACAGCATTGTACTTCAGGACAGATCTTGAGATGTCTTCTTTGATGATGAATGCACACCATTTCTCTTTAGTTTGTCATTCCCAGCATGCTAGACCATATGATTATCTGATTCAAAATGGCCCACACCAGTCCATTTTAGCTCAATGATACCTAGATGATGTCCATGTTTTGCGCTCCATTTCCCTTTTGACAATTTCTAATTTGCCCATATTCATACCATGTACATTCCACCGTCCAATTACTAATGGATGTTTAAAGTTGTTCCTTCTCATTTTGAGTCATGCCGTATCAGCAAACGGAGGTCCTCTGGGGCTTTACTCCATTTCCATCATTAAGGCAGACTCTACTTTGAGGAGGCAAGTCTTCCCCAGTTGTCTTTTTAATGCCTTCCAAACGGCGGGGGGTTGCGCTCATTTTCTGGCACTGTATCTAACAATGTTTCTCTGCTATTCATAGGGCTTTTGATGGCTAATTGTTTTGGGAGTGGGTTAGCCATGTTCTTCTCCCTAGTCTGTCTTAGTCTCAAAGCTCAGCTGAATCCGGTCCACCATGGGTCACCATGCAGCTTTCTTTAATACCGGTGGCATAACTTTCAGCATTACAGCAACATGCAAGCCCCCACAGAACGGCAAACTGACAGACATGTTGTTGTTATTGTTAGGTGCCGTCAAGTCATCTCCGACTCATAGCGGTGGTCCTCATGTTGTTGTTGTTGTTGTTGTTAGGTGCCGTCGAGTTGGTATCCGACTCATAGTGACCCTCATAGGGTTTTCAATGGCTGAGTGCTTCGGGATTGCCTTGGGAGTGGATTGCCAGGTCCTCCTCCCATTTTTGCGGTGCTGGGAATTGAACTCGGGACCTCAGAGACTGCAGCGCAGAGCTCTACCCACTGAGCCAAATCCCAGCGGTCCTCATAGGGTTTCCAAAGGCTGATTGTTTCAGGATTGCCTTGAGAGCGGATTGCCTCATCCTTCTCCCATTTTTGCCATGGCCGGAATCGAACTCGGGACCTCAGAGACTATAGAGCGGCATTCTACCAACTGAGCTAAATCCCAGCCCCTGACATGTACGGGCTAAATAAATTAGGTAAACACAATTAGATAAATCCCTGCATCCCACCCCACTCCTATACTGGACGGCTGAACCTAGGACCTCACACATCCTTTCCAAGCATTCTACCACAGCGCTGCATTCCCAGACCCTTTTAAAGAAACTTTTTATCTTGAG
>VMDO01041069.1:0-11450 GCA_007922755.1 Pedetes capensis
GGCGATGCTCTTGGTTTGTTTTCTTTGTGAAAATGAATTTTGTTATCTCACTTTGAAGACAATGTGTATTCCTCCTAATCATGACATTTATTTATTCTTTCCAGAGGTGTTTTAAAGACTGTCCAACATATCATACAAAATGCTAGGCACTTATTTCATATATGAATGTCTATGGAGAACATGTCAAATTACTAATTTGTTTTTGTTGCACTGGCATGTCAGCGTAATCACGGCCGAGAAGGCCGAGAGTTTATTTTGATTCATTTCGTATTTGGTTTAAATTTACCACCCACCGTTATCCAAAATACACAACAGCTTGTGGGCTTGGTATGTTTGTTTTGCTGTCCCACCGTAACAATGTGCAAACATGACTCTGCTTAAAGCCTTTGGGATCAGACAGATTAAATGTCAGTTCCCGTTTTGCTAACGGTACCAGAGAACATTCAGAAAAAGTCTTTCCCAGCCTGCCATTACCATAAGTTGATAGTTGCGCTGTTTGCATAGTTGACCACCCACTGAAGCCAAGGCACGTGAAACTGCTGTCCACTAAAATGGGCCTGAAAGTCACGTGGGACCCACCAAAAGATGCTACCAGTAGACCCGTGGAGCATTACAACATTGCCTATGGGAAGTCACTGAAAAGTCTTAAATACATCAAGGTGAAGGCGGAGACACACTCCTTCCTTATTGAGGATGTGGGTAAGTGACACCATACCCTTGTCCCCAGTCCCAGCTAACTGTGCACCAACGTCTCAACTACAACTGCCGTTTGATGATAAGTATTTGTGAGACAGAGCATGGCTGGCAGGAGGGACCAGGTGCTTTGGAAGTGGGCAGCCACGCTCTGAGACTCTTGCTAGGAGTTGCTTGGCAGGCTTCGTCTGGCCTCTGAGCTTCCTGTCCACACACTTGACCTCAAGTACACCTCTCCCTACATTGCATTAGCCAACGCATTTTAGTTTCTAAATGTGCTTTTGGAAGCTATGTTGTTGTTGTTGTTGTTAGGTGCCGTCGAGTCGGTATCCGACTCATAGCGACCCTCATAGGGTTTTCAATGGCTAAGTGCTTCGGGATTGCCTTGGGAGTGGATTACCAGGCCCTTCTCCCATTTTTGCGGTGCTGGGAATTGAACTCAGGGCCTCAGAGACTGCAGCGCAGCGCTCTACCCACTGAGCTAAATCCCAGCCCTTTGGAAGCTATAGCTATCCTTTTTTGTCTTGTAGAAATTTGACTGCAACTAGACAATTTAGTAGCCTTAATTTATAAGCTTAATTTATAAACCAGTTTATAATTAGACTTAATTTATAAATCAGTTTATAATTAGGGATTACCCATGTACAGCTGACCCTCGAACAACTCGGGTTTGAACTTCATGGGTCCACTTACATGTGGATTGGTTTTTTTTTTTTTTTTTTTTTTTTTTTTTTTTTTTTTTTTTTTTTTTGAAGATTTGTGACAACTAGAAAAAACTTGCAAAAGAACCATGAAGCCTAGAGATATCAAAAAACAAGCAAACAACAACAAAACAACAACAACAATAAAAAACTAAGAGAAAGTTGTGTCAGGATTGCCTAAAATATTTGTAGGTAGTAGTCCGGATTATCATTTACACCATACATATATGCAAATCTATCATAAAAGTTCACATTTATCAAAACTTAGGCATGCAAATGCTTATAAATTATAGTGGCACCCTCTGCAGTCGAGAGGTAAACAAATGTACAGATGCAGTGTTAAATCATAATTTCAGAAAACTGACTATAGTAATACTGCCGTATGGTAATATTTTGTAGCCACCTCCTATTGCTCTTGTGGGGCATGCAAACGTGGCTCCTGTCTGCATTAAAACACCACTGTGGGATGCTCACTGGCTCCTTGCGAGCAGCTTGTCTCCCCAGGAAATTGGGTGGCTCAGGAAAAAGTGCTCTCTTGTGGTTCTCACTCGTTATTCACCTTGTATAAAACATAGAACCCATGAACGTGTGTTATTTGGCCATTGATGTCATCCATACGGCTTCCTGTCAGCAGTAGGCTTTCATTAGTTAAAATTTGGGGGAGGTAAAAGTAACATGCAGATTTTCAACTGCATGAGGGTAAGGATTGGTTCCCATAGTTCCTGAGCGACTCGAGGGTCAGCTGTCACATGTCCCTGTAAAGATATGTGTTGCAGGTCATGCTTACCCACATCTGCTTGAAGATCCAACATTTTCACCAATTTAAATTTTTTTAGATTTGATTCTGGATTTAGGGGACATTTTAAATCTTTGCTCTAATATATATCATCTTAGAAGTGCAGAGGTAGGTGATTTTGGACTTTGGCTTTGAGCTGCCCCCTCTGTATCTTCTTTCTTCTACTTTTGATCCCAGTAGCCTGAAACACCCTTGATTCTGCCCTCATGTTGGGGATCGATCCTTGGGATAGACTAGAAGGAAGCAGCAGAGTCAGCATAGAGAACCCAGGTGTCCCTCGGGCCATGTTAGCATTGTGATCCTGGGGCGGGTGATAGTTAACCTGTGGCTCCTCCACATTGATTCCCTGGGCGTAGCCCGCCATGCTTATCCCTGTCCATCTCCTGCACCTGTACTGGGATATTATGCTTTCTGGGTAACTGAGCAGAAAGTATATAAAAAAAAAAGATAAAGGAGGCCAGATTCCTTTCCTCTTGGCTTCAGCTGAACATACATTTCCTGAATTTCTTCCACATCACTGTGGGCCCGAAGTCCAGCTGTGAGGTTAAATGGAGATTCTATCACACCAAAGGCAAGAGTAGGATCATCTTTGCTCAAAGCTTGGGTTGTCACCACTGCTGCAGAGAAGGAAAACACAGGAAAAGGAGCCCTAGCACTCACCGAAAAGCAAATGATGTCTCCCCAGCAGCTTTCTGGTGAGTTAACTGCGTGGGAAGCAAAGACATGAGGCTTCCATTTCGTTGCTGTACAAATAAGCTCAGAGCGAGGAAAGAGCCAGACGGAGCGCGATCTCTCTCTCTGAACCTGGAACGTTTCCCCATTAGCTGGGTAGGTCGTGCCAAACCCTCAAACGCCACCAGGCTCTGCCATATTCAGGCAGAAGTCACACAAGGCTCAGCACAGCAGGGGTACCAGATGGTAGCAGCCCAGTTTCCGGTCCTGAGATTCTGGCTTGAGAACCGAGTGAGGGTTTGTTAAAGGAGCGCTCCTGACTTTGAGAAACGTCAGCATCATTAATGCCGTTGACAGAACAACCTCTTATCTCCCCAACTCTCACCCTCTACCATGCCCAGGAATTGCCACCTTCATGTCCCTGTCACATGATCATGCTTCATTGTGAGCATAGTCAGTGCTATTAAGTTTTGCTTCCAAAAACTCTGAGTGCAGGGCACATTCTCTTTGTTACGTGGCCTCTTGGTTTCCTCCCATATCCCAACAACTTCAGGAGCTCAGCCAAAGCCACCTCTGCTATTTGACCTTGACCCTGAGACCAAAGTCAAAAAGCGAAGCCCAGTAATTTCAAGATTGGCCTTTCCAAGATTCCAGGAACTATTCTTCTAGCTTTTTAAATTTACATTGAAATAGTCAAAAACAACATGTAGACATAGGCTGCGGAACAGTTTACTGTGGAAAAGATTTCATGAAGCTTTGTATAGTACCATAAGGATTTCCCATGTGTTTTTTAATGAAGTTACATTGACATTTCTTTTTTCCTGAAGGTTTCCATTCAGAGCTTCCATGTGGAAATATGATTTGCAGGGTCTGATACTGTATGTTCACATAACCATTGTGGACTGCCAGCTCCTATTTCCTACATCGATTGCTCATTGGAAACCTAAGAAGCTCTTGTTACTGACTGCTTATGCATCTAGATTTATTCATTGCACGAGCCCTGTACTTTGTGCTCAATGACGTTTGCGTGCTTTGGGTCAGGTGTGTTTGAGTTGCACGAGAAGAATGTTGGTGATATTTAGTAGAGACCAAGGGGGAGAGCTATTGTTAGACTTGCTGTTTCATTCCGATGTTTACATGTGGTTGTAACTGGCGTGAGGAAGACGGTCAGTGAATCAGCCTGTGTCCTTCTTGGAGATCTGAATGAACTGTGTGTTTCAGAGCCGGGGGTAGTGTACTTTGTGCTGGTTACTGCAGAAAACCACAGTGGAGTGAGCCGTCCTGTTTACAGAGCTGAAAGCCCATCCGGTAAGTCTGACCTAGAATTAGAGGCTTTCCTTTGTTACTTAGCTTGTCCTGGCTTCTTCATGTTGATGCAAATGTAGAATTATTAAAGGATTCCTCGGCAAGAACTTTTTAGACTTGTATAGCAAGCCAAGGGATTGAGCTCAGTTGGTAGAGCACTGCGCTGCAGTCTCTGAGGTCCCGAGTTCAATTCCCAGCACTGCAAAAATGGGAGAAGGGCCTGGCAACCCACTCCCAAGGCAATCCCGAAACAGTCAGCCATTGAAAACCCTATGAGGGTTGCTATGAGTTGGATACTGACTCGACGGCACCTAACAACAACAACATAGCAAGCCAAAAGATGGAAAACTAGGAGAGATTTATCCCACCCCCCTTTTACAGTAGTCTTGTTGTTGTTAGGTGCCGTTGAGTCATGTCCGACTCATAGTAACCCTCAGAGGGTTTTCAATGGTCAGTTGTTTTGGGATTGCCTCGGGAGTGGATTGCCAAGTCCTTCTCCCATTTTTTGCGGTGCTGGGAGTCAAACCTGGGACCTCAAAGACTGAAGAACAACACTCTACCAACTGAGCTAAATTCTAGCCCCTTACACTAGTCTTACTGTAGTTTATTAGCCCTTTGAATGTTTCAGTACTCGCTAGAATAAACTATGTCCCTATGTCCCTAAAGCTTAGGTCTGGAGTCCCTATATGACTTGAGATGATCCTTGTGAAGACTGGTGAAAAGATCCTTTAGCTATTCATTCAGGACGCACTGCGCTATGGAAAATGCAGTAGACCTTGTTTCTAACTATTCAGTTGCATTTCCCTAATTTAGGAGGTGACTGGATCAAGAATGATGGTTTTCCCATTAAGGGTCCAGGACCATTTAATGAGACCGTCACAGGTACTACTTGCTCCTTCGGTTTGTGTCCTCACTGAAGCAACACCTCTCGAGAGGGTCTGCTTCTGTCACTCCCATGCGCTTACACACCTTCATCTCGTCCCCATCGCTGAACTAACTCACTTGCCCCACCGTCTCGCTCAGCCTGCTCCGCGCCTGATGGAGCAGGCTGCAGCCAGTGTTGCCTCCTGCTTGCCGTTCCTTCATGTCGTCACGTGGGAAGCGTCTGTGTCTACATCTGGGAGACTGTCACCCTGTCACAGGCAAATATGGTGGTTGAGATGGTCACCCTGTCACAGGCAAATATGGTGGTTGAGATGGCCCGATTAGGACTTTTACAACCTTTCCCCTGTGAATGGCGTAAATAAATGGGGCCCACAAAACAGCGGCTCCTGTTGGCCACTGTGTTGCATCAAGTCTTGTTCTCTTTCCTGACAACCTTGGGACATTTTGTGAAATGCTCGACCACCTCCCTTCCATCTCTGCTCCATATTTGTATATGTGTGTGTTTTACCCTGTGGACATTCATATTGTCTGGTCATGTTTTACTTATTGAGAGAAGTATTGATGTTTCTTGAGTGTTGTTTCTTAAAATATATTTAATTGAGGGTGGAAAATAATGCACCATGAATGCAGTTATTTTCAGAATGGGGGTGGGCAATATGGCAGACGTGATATAGAGAGGAACTATGTTTTACTTTCAAGTACCATGTGTTTAAATACGCCAATCAGGTGTGATTCTTGAGAGGAAGGTGAGTATGTTGAAGCTGATGACCATCATGTGCTTCTCAAATCAGTTTTGTGGATATAGACAGTTTTCAAAGTCCTTTTCATATGAGAAAAGGGTATAAGAACAAAACAATCAGCAAAGGAAATGGGTCGTGGGGAGAGGTGTTGCTATATTCTTTGTATGATATGGTGGACTTGAGGTAACTCTATGTTGTTGCAATGCAAATGACTTACATGTGATTAGAGATGAGAGAATGGAAGTTGAAAGAGAGAAGAAAGAGCTAGACATGATGTAGGAGTCATATTGTAGAGTGAGAGTTGAAATAGAGAGAACATACAAGTAGGGCAGGATTACCAGACGGAAGAGGAGAGCGTCAAGGATCAAATTTGGAAACCGTCAACAGTACAGTAGTCTCGCTTTATCTGCAGGGATATGTTCCAAGACCCCCCGTGGATACTAGAAACCACAGATAGTTCTGAACACTGTGTATATTATGCTTTTTCCTTATATATACTTATCAATGGTCATTTTAACTTTTAAACTAGGCACAATAAGAGATTAATAATAATAATAGTGAAATAGAACAGTTCTAACAATATATTGTAATAAAGTTATGTGAATGTGCTCTCTCCTTCCTTGTTTCAAAATAGCTTATGGTACTGTATTCATCTTCCCCTTATGATGATGTGAGACGATACAATGCCTATGTGACTGGATGAAGTAAGATGACTAGTGTACACGTTGTGATGTAGCAGTAGACTACTACATAGGTATTACTTCAACACAAATGCTGTGATTCTGTGACAGTTGATCTGATGACCCAGAAGGCTACTAAGTGACTAATGTCGTCGTTGTTGTTGTTGTTAGGTGCCGTCCAGTCAGTATCTGACTCATAGCGACCCTCATAGGGTTTTCAATGGCTGTTTCGGGATTGCCTTGGGAGTGGATTGCCAGGCCCTTCTCCCATTTTTGTGGTGCTGGGAATTGAACTCGGGACCTCAGAGACTGCAGTGCAGTGCTCTACCCACTGAGCTAAGTCCCAGCCCAAGTGACTAATGAGAGGGTAGCATATACATTGTGGATACACTGGACAAAGAGATGATTTATATCCTGGGCAGGATGGAGTGGGATGATGTGAGATTTCATCACATTATGCAGAACAGTATACAATTTAAAACTTATGAGTTGTTTATTTCTGGCATTTCTTTTAATATTTTTGGGCTGCAATTACTGATGGTAACTGAAATCCAAAAGATGAAACTTTGGATAAGAGGGCCACTACTGCGCACATGTGCAAAATAGGAAAAGATATTTATTTCAGAGGCGTTTATTCCTAAAGATACACATATGATCAGACATCAACATTTTACTGATGGATGTACATGCCTTGTCTTTAAATCTTATATTTGTATTTTAAGTGACTTTTATTTTTATTATTTTCCTGATAAAGTTTTCTTAATGACGTTAGTTCTAGAACAAGTACTTTCTTTTGCTGTTTCATAGGCAATTTCTTATGCCTTCTTTAATAGAAACTTGTGAGAATACTCATGTGTGCATGCATACATTTGCATGTCTGTGTATGTGTGCGTGTGATCTTTTTGAGTAATCAAACATGACAGAAATCCCGGTGGCTGGGGATTGGAGACAGTCATATCCCAACTCGTTGTTTTTTTGTGTACTGTGAGATTACTTAGCCTCTTGCACCAGGAATCTTTGTAGGCTCTGGTTGCCAAAGTGCTCTGTTAGAATACATGATGCTCCATTGTCATACTTTATGGTAAAAAAGATACTAGGAGAAATTACTAGCTGAAACCACTTATAGCATAGGAGATAAAAGACGTTAAAAAGCAAAACAAAGCAATCCGTGAATATCCAGAATGCATAGACTTGGTTTAAATGCTCTAGGAAGAGATATTGTGTTTCATTTTCAATGTAAATAAGAATTTATCAGAAATTATCAATAAGGCTGGGTGCGGTGGCGCACGCCTGTCATCCCAGAGGCTCGGGAGGCAGAGGCAGGAGGATCGCAAGTTCGAGACCAGAGGCAGTCTGCGTAACTTAGTGAGACCCTGTCTCAAAAACTAAAAAAATTGGCTGGGGGTGCAGTTCAGTGGTCCAGCACTTGCAAAGCATGCAAGTGCGAGGCCCTGGGTTCAACCTCCACTACCACCAAAACAAAACAAAACAAAACAAAAACAACAACAACAACAACAAAAAAGAAATTATCTATAAGTGATCAGCATGTATCTATACCTTTTTTGTTTTTCTGAGACTTGGAAAATAAGCTGTGCTGTTTTATTGAGAAACTATTAAATATATAATAACTTTGTCAAACAAAAGAAGCACTCAGAGTTTCCTACCTTCATTCAAAGGAAAAGATTTGCACCAAAAAAATGCAAATCAGCACTAGCCCTGGCCAAAGGCCTAGAGGGATCTGTGCGTGCTCCAACCAAGAGCATCTGGAGTTCTCCAGGACTCTATTTGAAACCAGGGGAGAATCATTCTTCTATTCTGCTGGAAACAAAGGTTTCAACTCAAATTCCTGAAGGTCTCCCTTTGTTGGCTTTTTGTGTCTAGACCAGGTTTCCTTTACCTAAAAATAGGACTTCAGTAATTTAATTCATTCCTCTAGTGCCTGTGGTTTTCTAGGCACAGGTCCCTGTGCTACAGATACACGGGAACAAGATAGATGAGCAGTCACCTGAACCAAACTTACATTCTAGCCGGAATGAAAACCAGGAAACAAGTAGGCAAAAACAAACAAAACAGAACAAAAACCCAGCAACAACAACGACAAAATTGCACGCGATGTTTTAGTCTGCTGAGGCTTCCATAACAAAATTCAGACTGGAGGGCTTAGGCACAGAAATTTCTTTCCAATGGTTCTGGAGTCTAGAGGGCCAGATCAAAGTGCTGGCAAGCTTGGAGTCTTCTGAGGCCTCGCTGCTTGGTTGCAGGTGGCTGCCTTCTTGCGGTGTCCTGACGTGGCCTTTCCTGTGTGAACGTGTGTCTCGTACAGGAAAAGACAGTGAGCCTGGCATCTCCATGTGCCCAGTTTCCTCTCTTCATGAGGACACCAGTTGGCTTGGATTAGGGCCCCCCTAATGACCTCATTTAAACTTAATTACCTCTTTACTGGGCTGGGATTTAGCTCAGTTCGTAGAGCACTGCGCTGCAGTCTCTGAGGTCCTGAGTTCAATTCCTAGCACCACAAAAATGGGGGAAGGACTTGGCAATCCACTCCCAAGGCAATTCTGAAACAGCCGTTGAAAACCCTATGAGGGTCACTATGAGTCGGATACTGACTCGACGGCACCTAATAACAACAACAACCTCTTTATTATGTTTCTGGGGAGCACAGGTCTGGGGTATGGTGTTACTGTGGCACCATGGAAGGGATCTGGGAAGGGGACAGCAGATCTCAGTCCTTGGTCACATTTATACATGAATTTATAAACAGATCTGAAAGGAACTGCGAAGATGATTTATTTAGAATTGAAAGGAAGAGAGTAAGAGCCAGGGCAGATAGGGTTGTGGTGAGCCGGTTGGGGACCTAGCTGGTATGGAAGAGAGGGGAGAGGAGGAGCCGGTTGGGGAGTTAGGTTGATGTGAGAAGAAGGGGGAGAGAAGTCGGGCGTGGTGGTGCATGCCTGCCATCCCAGCGGCTCGGGAGGCAGAGGCAGGAGGATCAGAAGTTCGAGACCAGAAGCAGTCTGAGTAACTGAGCGAGAGCCTGTCTCAAAAAGTAAAAAAATGGGCTGAGGGTGCAGCTCAGTGGTCCAGCACTTGCAGAGCATGCAAGCATGAGGCCCTGGGTTCAACCCCCAGTACCGCAAAACAACAACAACAACAACAAAAAAGTTGGGGGAGAGAGAGAGAGAGCAAGAGAGAGCGAGAGCGAGAGAGCAATAGACTGTGTTATGCTCCCTGACATAGAAATCCAAAAGCAGGCAGGTCCAGTGAGAAGACCCCATGAATAGTGGCATTTACATGTCTAATCGTGTAGGTTCATCCGTGAGGCTGTGAGCATCTACAGACTTCTGTAGGTTGCTCTGAACATAAACTGCAGGGAGCTGGGCACTGTAAAATGTGGACATTCTGGATTTCTTTCTTTCTTTCTTTCTTTCTTTTATGGTACTGGGGGTTGAACCCAGGGCCTTGTGCCTGCATGCTTTGCAAGTGCTGGACCACTGAGCTGCACCCCCAGCCCATTTTTTTTTTTTTGACTTTTTGAGACAGGGTCTCCCTAAGTTACGCAGACTGCCTCTGGTCTCGAACTCGGGATCCTCCTGCCTCCACCTCCCGAACTGCTAGAATTACGGGCATGCACTACCGCGCCCGGCACTGACATGGTGGATTTCTGTGGGTGTCTGAATTCTGCTGAGAACTGTGGAAGCTGGGGATATCTGGATGCAGCATCGCTGGGAGGGACTTTGGGCGGGGTTATGTTCCCATCTCACTGTTGTTGTTGTTGTTGTTAGGTGCCGTCGAGTCGGTATCCGACTCATAGCAACCCTCTGTACAACAGGGGAAACACTATTGTCAGTGCTTCTCTGCTGTTCATAGGGTTTTCAATGGCAGATTGATTTTTGGGAGGGCGTTGCCAGGTCCTTCTCCCAAGCCTACAGCACCTGGTGTTCCCAGGCGGTCTCCCATCCAGGCCCCACCCTGCTTAGCTTCCGAGATCTGACGGGATCAGATGCCACAGGGCTACAGCTGCAGGCCCTCCCATCTCACTGAGGGGACAGATTTTCCTCTCCCCTTTGATCTTGTCTTTCTGGTGGGTCAGGTTTCTCTCACGCCTTGGTCTGGGCTGGCCTGTCCAGGCTGTGAAACAGGCCTCTCTCTGTATGGCAGGAGGGCCTTCCCTAGGCTGGCCATGGAGGCTCCTGTGGCCTTCACATGCAGACAGAGTTCTGGTTGCAGATGAGACCATTTGCAAAGGTGCCACAGGTTACAGAGCAGGGTATCTGAAAAAGGGTTTTATCTCCTAGCAACCGTGCTCTTTGCAAGGATGTTGTCTATCAGGGAAGCACTGACCACCAGATCAAGGCCTTTGGCTCCGAGGAAGCAGACACTGATCTTCACGGCTCAGGTGGCCGGGAAGCAGATGACAGGGAGGTAGATGGCCGCGGAGGCCTCTTTGTTCCCTCTTTATGCCTGATACACCTTGTCATTTAAAGACTCTATCCCCAAATACGCGCCTGCAGCCGTAGCCCTGTGGAATCCGATCCCGTCAGATCTCGGAAGCTAAGCAGGGTTGGGCCTGGTTAGTACTTGGATGGGAGATCGCCGGGAACACCAGGTGCTGCAGGCTTGGGAGAAGGACCTGGCAACCCGCTCCCAAAAATCAATCTGCCATTGAAAACCCTATGAACAGCAGAGAAGCACTGACAATAGTGTTTCCCCTGTTGTATGTAGGGTCACTATGAGTCAAACACCGACTCGATGGCACCTAACAACAACACCCCCAAATACAGTTCCTTTTGGAGGGACTTGCTTGAAGACTTCACCCTATGAATTTTGGGGCATCATAATTAAACCTAGAACATAATCATCAAGTACTTAAAAAACTGCACGGTGATACAGAATAAGCAACTGGGGGAGCTAGGGGTTTGGGAGTCTGATGACAAAATGGCGGCACCAAGCTGAGATCATAGAGGGTCCTTACTTT
>VMDO01041070.1:0-11468 GCA_007922755.1 Pedetes capensis
GATTACAGGCATGCACCACTGTACCTGCCTGCCACTGGAACTTTTGAGGAACATCTGTGGGAACTGGCCTTTATTTGCCAGCTGCGATTTTACAAGACCCCTTCCCTCTCTTTCAGTCTGGATTTTAAAACTGGCTAAGTTGCAGAACCTGGGGAAGGGATGGTGATTTTTATTGGAGTGGCTGCCATCAGTTCCTTGACCTATCTTCTGTCTCTTTGGGTTGTATACAGTGTGTATTTTACTAGTAGCTTGCCATGCATTTTGCCTTTAGAAAGGTCATTTTCTTCTAAGCATCTCCATAACTCTCTGCAGGTCAGCTGCCCATGGCTGCCACTACAATCTCCCCGCTCATTCTGATAACTGCATCTACTATGCTTGTGATGGTTAAGCACCACCTGCCCACTTATTTCTGGATCCTATCTTATTATCCAGGGCTGGGATTTAGCTCAGTTGGTAGAGTGCTGCGCTGTAGTCTCTGAGGTCCTGAGTTCAATTCCCAGCATCGCAAAAGTGGGAGAAGGACCTGGCAATCCACTCTCAAGGCAATCCTGAAACAGTCAGCCATTGAAAACCCTATGAGGGTCACTATGAGTCAGATACTGACTCGATGGCATCTAACAACAGCAACAAGATCTTATTATTCAGGAGAAGGACATAACAATCCACTCCTAAAACAATCAGCCATTGAAAACCCTATGAGGGTCGCAATGAGTGGGACCCGACTCGAGAGCACTAACAACAGCAACAACAACAATCTCATCATCAGGGGGTTCCTCCTTTTATTTTCTTTTAACACCATCTCCTCTTATGCCAGCCACGCGGACAGCTACCACTGGGCTTCTCAATAATGCTGATGCTTCTTCATGCAGCTCATTCCTCAATATTTTGGAAAACTGAGGGGAATATGGACCCCCCTACGGAACATAGCCAGCTGGTAGATCTCCTGTCTTATGCATTGAATGCACTCCAGAATGCCCACTTCCGCGTGCCTTTCATTCTCTTCTTCTTTCCGCCACAGCAGGACTGGACTTTTAGTTTTACCTTCAGTAGGTCATCACTCTCCGCATGCCTCCAAAAGCCTTTCTAGCCGTGTGCTAGCATTGCCTCCCAGAACGTTTGTCAATCTTGTCTCCAGGGCTTGCTTTGATGGAGCGCTCACAGAATGCAATCCCATATACATTCTGCTCGCTCTTGCTGGTACACACTAGCTCCACCTTACATTTCTTTCAGAGCATGGACTCCTTGGCATATCAGCATCTCCTCAGCCACGTCATGTTTGACTTAACCTAAGTTAGTAGCGTGGCAGCTAAAAGTAGCTGTTGGAACAGACTGTGAAAGGAAGCGTCCTTGTCTTGAAATTCAGAAGCCTCTGCATCATCTTCAAGCAGAGAAGAAGGGGCACGCACTTTAACAAGGAGGAGGGGGCCACGTCTACAGGCTCAGAGGAGTCAGAAGAGACTAAGACTCAGGAGTTTCAAATGCATTATAAAGTATATCCCCATTAACCGGGCGTGGTGGCGCACGCCTGTAATCCCAGCGGCTTGGGAGGCGGAGGCGGGAAGATGGCAAGTTCGAGACCAGAGGCAGTCTGCTTAACTTAGTGAGACCCTGTCTCAAAAAAGTAAAAAAGAGTTGGGCTGAGGTGCAGCTCAGTGGTCCAGCACTTGCAGAGCATGCAGACGCGAGGCCCTGGGTTCAACCCCCAGTACCGCAAAAAAAAAAATATATATATATATATATATCCCCATTGAAGTGTCAGGGGTCACTCCTTGCTGGACTAGACCATCACTCGCCACAGCTGACCTCTTGGGGTTTAGAGTTCAGCGTTCTCTAGAGCACAATTACCTTACGACTTGCATCCTGGGTCTGATCTTCAGCTTCGCTGCCCTCTGGCCACAGGAGATGAGTCTGTACGTGTTGTCCAGTTACCCTAAAGCTTTGACTCTTTGCTTCATGTTGATGAATCTCCCCCATTCTTGTTGTTCCAATGCACGGAGAGCCCCTGGCGCATCATTTAACTTTGGGATTCCTGCTCTCCTGGAACCTCCCAAATGGCTGGCATATTCACAAGCCTACGCCTCCCTTCCCCTGGTATCCCAGCCCAGCTCACCCACGGGCAAAGGTTTTCTAATACAGCACTGCCTGCCAGGGGTTACCCCTGTTCTATCAGCCCTGCGGCTGAGAGGATCCCTGTTAGCAAGCTGCGAGACTATCTAAACCCTTCACAGAATGCTTCCTAGGACCACTCCTGGTATTGTGTTAAGCTGGTTCCCTCAGAGACAAATACTGAGGTGCATATTTGCAGTGAGACAGTCTGATGGGGACTGCTTTCAGAAACACCTGGGACAGACAGGAAAGCAGCACTGTACGGAGGAAGAGGCTGCATGCAGGGGCAGTTGCCACAGAGCGATCCCATAAGAAGCTGTGAGGCTAGGCGTCCTATAGACATGCGCCTAGGAGAGGCAAAGAGGCCCAGAGTGAACGCCTGAGGTGAATGTGGCCTGTCTCCTGAGGCTGAGATACTAGGCAAGACTGCTTCCATTCGGCTGAGGGAAGTCTCTGGTGAGGGAGTCATCTGTGTATGACAGCAGGCTCCAGGCTTCAGCCACTGGGGAAATAAGCATCTCCTGCTTTAAGAGAATATTTAGGTAGCTCAGCCGAGCATTGCTCTGGAATCACAGCGACAGGTGAGGTCCTGTCATGTTGTTGTTGTTAGGTGCCGTCGAGTCATGTCCAACTCATAGCGACCCTTATAGGGTTTTCAATGGCTGATTGTTTTTCCAGGATTGCCTTGGGAGTGGATTGCCAGGTCCTTCTCCCATTTTTGCGGTGCTGGGAATTGAACTCGGGACCTCAGAGACTGCAGCGCAGCACTCTACCAACTGAGCTAAATCCCAGCCCCTGAGGTCCTGTCATAGGGAGATCTAACTCTGCCTCAGATTGATGGCTGTGGCCCAACAGAACCTTCACATCCTAACTGTACGTGAGATCCCAGTTAGTCAATCAATAAGGCAGAGCTGCCTTGGCCGTCATCTGTGCAATGGAAATACTACCAATACCTTGCTAAAGCAGAGCAAATAATTCTTGTAAGACAAGGCTCTTCCACAAGAATTCGGATCAGAATAGCATGGGTCAGTTCCAAAAACCGGCTCTGAACACACCATGATGTGTGGAGTTACTACCTGGTGCAATGCAGTCCTACTTAACATCCACGTTCCCTCGGATCTGAGAGAGGTAATGAATTCCGAGGGGTTCTGGTAGAGTTGTAAGCCTTCAGCGAGCCAAACGCTCCACATAATTAAATGTAGATTAGGGAGAGTTCTGCCTGAGTATCAGAGTGAAACTGTATAACATATGGCCCGGGTGTCAAATTTAAAAGGAAATTTGTAGGAAAACATGTGCCTATCTGGAGGCGATTGGCCATAAAGCCTGAGGAAAGAAAATTCTGGAAGAGCTTCAAGGTTAAAACTCAGTGCTGCCAAGATGATCCAGAGTTTTAATGCAAAAGCTCTCTTCCTCCTCTATCACCTTTTATCCTTCCTTTGCAACCTATGCAAGCTCCATATGTTTATTCTGTGAGTTTAAATTTTGAAATCTTAAATAACTACTCTGTGACGAAAAGGGAAGCAGTGCTGAGTTTTTCAGCTCGGTCTTGAGCACGTACTTTTTTGCAAGGTGAAATAACTAGTAACAGATGACAAGTAGAGATAAAACATAGAAGTATCCCATTTAGACTTCATGCAGGTGTTTTCACTCCCGTTGAGGTGTGCTTGCCTCACATGTGACCATTCTTCAATCAAAATGTAAACAAACTGAGCTGGGCATGGTGCTATATGCCTGTAATACTAACAACTCGAGAGGTGGAGGCAGGAGGCTATTGAGTGGGGCCTCGCGGATTCCTATCTCAGTCTTGTGATATAGCCTCTCAAGATGGGGGAGGAGCCTGGCATGGTGCCATGTGTCTGTAATCCCAGTTACTCAGGAGGCAGAGGCAGGAAGATCTCAGGTTCGAGGCCAGACACAGCCTGTGCTATTTAGTGAGACCTTGTCTCAGAATAAAGAATAAAAAAGGATGCTGAGTGTGTATCTCAGTGGGGCAGCGCTCGCCTAGCATATGCAAGGGGCTGGGTTCAAGCCCCAGCACCACAAAACAAATAAACTAATCACATCAAAAAAAAATCTCTCAAACTTTCAGTACAAACTCTCAACTGGATTTCTGTCATTCATCGGGAGCGGGGTTAGTGCTGTGTGTATGCCAGCTCTGTGTTACTGTTACAGATACCTTCCACAAATCAACCTGCAAAGAGAAAAACTTTATTTTGCTTCATGGTGACATGGTTTTGGGAGTGGCAACCCACTCCCAAAAAATAATCAGCCATTGAAATCCCTATGAGTAGCACAGAAACACTAACAATACTATTTCACCTGTTGTACACAGGGTCACTGTGAGTCGGATACTGACTGGATGGCACCTTAGAATAACAACAATGAACATTTGTGATTGCTTTTTCACAAGCACTCCATATTAACACATTCAAAACTCATCAGCTTTCTTTCCAGATCCATCTTCCTTCATGTTTCCCTACAACAATAGAGAGCACCAGTATTCACCAAGATGCATGATCCAGACAGCCATGGCAGTCCTAAGCCAACATTACTCCCCAGAAAATATAACAAATCCCTAACTGAAATAGATTTGAACCCACATACCCACATATGCCTTTAAACTACCACCATCTCTTACCTAGACTAGAGGAACAGTCTCCTAACTAATTAAACCCACTTTGACTTTCTCCCTGTATTAGTTACTATTATGTTGCTGTGACCAAATTACATGACAGGAACAACTTAAGGGAGGACGGATTTATCTTGGTTCACTGTTTCAGAGGGTCAGTCCATCGTGGTGAGGAAAGCATGGCAGAGCAGGAGGTGGGAGCCTGTGGCAGAGGACAAGTTTTCACATCGTGGCGGATTGAGGAGCAGAGAACGCTTACAGGAAGCAGGAAGCTCGACATAACTTTCAAAGACCTCCCCTCAAGTGACGTACTTCCTGTAGCCAAGTCTCATCTCCCAAAGTTTCCATAACCCCCCAAAAAGGCCACCACTGTGTACCAAGCATCCAAACACATGAGCTTCTGCGTGACATTCCAGATTCAAGCCATAATAGCATAATAGTCCCCTAAATCTCAACCTCCTTCTCAACAATTGCCCTGATATTTTTAAAGTGGGAACTCTCTTCACTGTGCCTGTCCACCAAATATACACACATACACACGCATACACATCCCTTCAGTAACTTCAACTGGCTTATTTTGTGCTTCTTTGTCCCTTTAAATCCATGTTCCAGCTATAATACATGTTCTTCTGCTTCTTGAACACTGAAGACACTCAATGATAGCGAGGGTGTGGAATAACAGAAACTCTCATTCACTGCTAGTGTGAATATAAAATTACACAATCACTTTGGAAGATGGTTTAGTAGATTCTTACAAAAGCAAGGCTACTTCTACCATATGACCGAGAAATCATGTTCCTCAGTACTTACTGAAAGGAGTTGAAAATTTATGTCCACACAGAAACCTCCATATGGATGTTTATAGCAACTATACTTGTAATTGCCAAAAGTTGAAAGCCATCAAGATGTCCTTCAGTAGATGAATATAAACAAATTGCAGTACATCTGTACAAAGGAATATTATTTGACAATAAAAAGAAATGACCTATCAAGTCATAACAAAATGGAGGAATTTTAAAAGCATGTTTCCAAGCCAAATAAGTCCATCTGAAATTGCTATACACTATATGATTCCAACTGTATGACATTCCGGAAAAGGCAAAACTAAGGAGATCATAAAAAGATCTGTGGTTTCTAGGGGTCCTGAAGGGGGAGGGGCTCTAGCAGTTGCAGTACTATGGATTTTTAAGACAGTGAAACTATTCTATGTGATATGATAATGGTAGAGATACATCATTATACATTTGGCAAATGTGTAATTGGCAGAAGTAACAATGCAAAAAGTGAACCCGAATGTAAGTATTACTGTTTATGTTGTTCTGTGCCATTGAGTTAGGCCCAACTCATAGTGACCCTATGTACAACAGAAGGAAATACTACCCAACAATTTGACAGTGCTTCTCTGATATTCATAGGGTTTTTAATGGCTGGTTGTTTTGGGAATGGGCTGCCAGGCCTTTCTCCCTAGTCTGTCTTAGTCTGGAAGCTCAGCTGAAACCTGCCCAGCATACATGGTCTGCTGGTATCTGAAGTATCAGTGGCATAGCTTCAACATCACAGCAACACGCAAGCCCCCACAGCACCAGAAGCTCACAGATATGTGGGGGACTGTAAGTGTACTTAATAATCATTTATCAATATTGGCTCACTAGTTATAATTAATGTACCACATTTGATGTGAATAATCATGGAAGCTATGTATGGGGAGGTGATGAGGGGGCATATGGGAACGCTGTACTTTTGGCTCAATTTCTTTGTAAATCTATAACTACTCTAAAAAAACCCAAAACCCTAAAATCTATTTTAAAAAACACAAGAAGCATTCATATTATAAATCGTCTGTAGTTACTGTAGTTACTTCCTAGCATCAAAGTTGCTGTGGCCCAAATAAGGTACATAAATTCGTTGTATTTTGAGCCAGAATGTTGCACGATGGATGTGGAAGTTGCCTGGAGAAAACAAATTATAATAATAAAGAAGTTGGTTACAAAGAAGGCATTATCAAGCAGGGCACGGTGGCATGCACCTATAAGCCCAGTGACTTGGAAGGCTGAGTCAGGAGGATGGCAGGTTCTAGGCCAGAGGTGGCCTGTATAAGTTAGTGAGATTCTATCACAGGAAAGAAAGAGAGAGAGAGAGAGAGAGAGAGAGAGGGAGGGAGGGAGGGAGGGGAAAGCAAGAAAGGAAGAAAGAGGGAGGGAGGGAGGGAAGGAGGGAGAGAGAAAGAAAAAGAGAAAGAGAAAGAAGAGAAGAGAAAAGAAGAGAAACTTAAAAATGGGTTAGGGGTGCAACCAAGTGGTAGAACAATTGCAAAGTGTATGCAAAGCCCTGAGCTCAACCCCTAGGTACTGAAAAAAAGAAAAAAGTATTATACTTGTCCTCTACTATTGGTAAACAAATTAAAGGTAGGGTGCTGAGAATCTTGTCAGGCATTTGCTTTTGAGATGATATTAAAGTTCCCTAGTAGTAGTCCTTAACCAACATTTCCCTGCTCCTACTGAATTCTTTTGTAAGAGGAGCGTACAGATGCTTAGCAGCTGTTGCTGCATGTCAGGAAGCGACTTTATAACTCTGTCTGCCAGTGAAATAAATACAAACTGCAGGCTATGGAAGCTCCAGTTCTCACATTGGGGCATGCACTGGGAACGCTGTAATGGCCACCACCTGATATATGCAGAGGGAAAGCACGAGCGAAAAATGTTCCGTGCACCTCATGCTTTTCTGAAAAATGATAGCTTTCCCACAAGACATATGGAAACAACTGCTTTCCTGAATATGTAATGTCTCAGGGTACAGACGAAGCCAGTCAGCTTGACAGATAACAGTGAGGAGAGAAATATATGAACGTTTCTCTCCGGGCCAAGAAGCAATAATGTGTCTTACTAGAGTTACTGCCTCCATTAAAACTAGATACAGGATATTAATTGTATAACACAGGAATTGGGGACGAGGGCTAGAATACAGCTCCAGAATGGTATGGAAACTGTCACTTCCTGGTTCAGCCTTCTCTAATTAAGTCCCAGTGGGGTCTCCTGTTCATTTCGGTAATGTCTGCTCTTCAGGATAAATGATATTTAAATGCACAGGGAAGTCCCAGCATTTAAATTGGCCACCAATTTATATTGTTACCAGATAGCTGCTGCTGTTGTTGTTAGGTGCTGTTGAGTCAGTATCCCACTCATAGCGACCCTCAGAGGGTTTTCAATGGCTGACTGTTTCGGGATTGCCTTGGGAGTGGATTGCCAGGCCCTTCTCCCATTTTTGCAGTGCTGGGAATTGAACTCAGGTCCTCAGAGACTGCAGCGCAGAGCTCTACCAACTGAGCTAAATCCCAGCCCGAACAATATGGAGCAACAACTATTTACCTAGCATCTGCTCTGCATTGGGTATTCTAAGAAATCTAGAAATATGTAAAGTATATGGGAGGACGCAGATGGGCTAGATGCAAATATTATGGTGTTTTCTATAAAGCCTTGAGCATCCAGGAAGTCCTGGAACCAATCTCCTGGACTGACAGCGACTGTAACTTTTCTTGGAGCACTCAGAACCTTGAGAGAGAATGCTCGGGTGCACACAGTCTTACAGCCCTGCTCACCGATGCCTCTTCCTTCTGCTCTCTCTGCTTCCCTCTGATGTGTATGCATTTCTCTCCTTACTTCCAAAGTGAATCTTGTATTCTCTCTTAACTCCAGTGCTCAAACGCCTTCTGCACTCATTTCTCTCCTCCTGGACTCTGTCTGAGCTTCATGAAGCTTCCAAAGCAAGGAAACAAATAAAACTATGTCACAAATTGAAAACCACAAAACAAGTCCTATCATGTCATGGTGGATATTTCTTTTGATTTTGTAAAGAATCCTGTGGTCCTGAAAATAGAAAATACATTTTAAATGAAATTAAAATCTATGAACTTAGGGAATTAAAGTTTATTCGATTATAGCCTGCAGCCATACCGCTATTTTGTCCAATCCCATCAGATCTCAGAAGCTAAGCACGGTCGGGCCTGGTTAGTCCTTGGATGGGAGGCCGCCTGGGGACACCAGGAGCTCTAGGCTTGGGATAAGGACCTGGCAACCCACTCCCAAAAAACAATCAGCCATTGAAAACCCTATGAATAGCAGAGAAGCACTGACAATAGTGTTTCTCCTTCTGTAGGAACATAGGGTCGCTGTGAGTCAGACACCCACTTGACAGCACCTAACAATAATTAGATTATAAACAAAGGCTTTGTTTGAACATTAAACAATTTACTAGGACTGACTTAATTGTGGTGTACATTTGGGTCCCTATCTGACATGAGCCAGAGGTGAATTGCTCATCCAGAAGGAAACACCACACCCCCCATTCAATTGGCCATTTTCATTCCCCATAGCCTTGCAGGCTTCCAGGCTGTACTATTAATAAAACAAGTGAGTCCTAGGAATACATCTATTTTACTACGCTATTATCCCATAGGGTGATGTCCTAGGTTAATAAAGCCTCATTAACAATTGCTGCCAGAGCCCCTCCAGCTTTCCATTTTATAATAAGGGAACGAACACCACCCCCCTCACATCCAATTTCAAATGCCCTAAAGCAAAGAATAAGAGGTTCCAAATACAAAAAGTGTGTGCTATCTTTTGCAATGTCAAAAACACAATCATTCTCAGGGTCAGTGTTAGTTACCCAGCAACCTCGGTGGAATTAAAAGTGTTGCCCTTTTAAAAGGGCACGCTATTTTCTTTGTCCTGTGGAGCTTGGTGCTCTGTCAAAGAGCTGATGGGAAGAATTTATTGCTTTTACCTTGGATTTACTTAACCTCCCATAAAGTTAGCAAGACAATTTTCTTGGATGCCACCTAACACAAGTACGGGTGGTTGGTGGGCATCATTTTTTGGTTGCCTTTAATTGAATGTTGATATCCTATTTGTTCTGGAGAAGGACCCAGCAGCTCACTCCCAAAAATCAATCTGCCGTTGAAAATCCTATGAACAGCAGAGAAGCACTAACAATAGTGGTTTCCCTGTTGTATGTAGGGTCACTGTGAGTCGGATACCAACTTGACGGCACCTAACAACAATAACAAATCCTATTTGTTGAAGAAAATGCATCCTTGCCTGGGACAGGTCTGAAACATTTTCATTGAGAGAGGCTGATGATTATTAAAATGCATTGTCTCATTAATGAAGAGGTAATCAGGTCATTAAGAACTCATTAATCTTCAGAATTTTTTTCTTAATCCCGAAGGATCACATGAGATGTTAGGGGGCAGATGTTCTGCTTTGCCAACGGAAATGAAACAGAAGCCAGTATTACAGTGGACCTGGAATGTGGACTTGATTCAGCTTATATTTCTACTGCAAAACTACCTATTACTGGAGAGTATGTTCTTTCTTTTTGTTTGAAAAGATGTCCTACTGCCGGGCGCAGTGGTGCACGCCTGTAATCCCAGCGGCTTGGGAGGCGGAGGCAGGAGGATCGCTAATTGGAGACCAGAGGCAGTCTGTGTAACTTAGCGAGACTTTGTCTCAAAAAGTAAAAAAAAATGGGCTAGGGGTGCAGCTCAGTGGTGCAGCACTTGCAGAGCATGCAGGCACAAGGCCCTGGGTTCAACCCCCAGTACAGCAAAAAAAAAAAAAAAAAAAAGATGTCCTACCTTGCAACAATGATCGAGATATGTTTGTTAAATTTGTGTTGGAATAGGCAAAAAAAAAAAAGTTAAGATTTGTTTTGCACTTTAGTTTCATCTGTACTCAAGTAGTAAAAATATTCTATATTCCTCGTCAACTCCCTGTCATTTCTGGAAGGTTCTTCACCCATACGTGCCTTACTGCTTACTCTTCTCTTTTTGTGGGATTCTTTCCTTCCACTAATCTTTTTTTTTTTTTCTTTTCATTTTCCTGGCTGCCTCTACCTTCTAAGACGCAAGGCCATTCTACTGTTTTCAAGGGTGAAATCATTTCCTGAAGCTTCACACAACTCTAAGTCAAAAATTTCTCAGCGTCAAAAGCAAAGACTTTCATTTTGTAAAACACTCAGTACTAAGCAATGCTCCTTAACTCCGGGTGGAGTTGAGAATTTCTACATCTTGCTACAGGTTCAAAGCCATTTCAGCAGGGCAGGGCAGGAAAGAGGAAAAAGTCACAGCCTTTTCCCACAGAATGTTTTTAATGAAATAAAGAGTGTGGAAAATGTGAGAGAGACAGAGATACTCTGATTGGCCCAAGGGTGGACGCAACGTGAGGTCAACCGCGGGAGGCCAGCTTCTACTGCCAGTTTAGAGCAAATCAGCCCAAGTGAAAGTGCAGGCTGCCTCTTCACCCTGTCTGCTGAGCCGGGCAGCACAGCCCCGATCAGTACCAGCTGTGAGGGCGAGGGTGCTGATGGAGAGAGTTCAGCTCAAAGCAGAGCCAGCTCCCCAGCCTGCTACCAGAAATCCACCATCAGGTTATAAAATCCCTGTGTTCCCAGCACCGTAATCAAGCCCAAATCAAAGACATACCCCACAGCACATTACTTCTTTGTCATCTCTTTTGCCCAACATCAATAATGAAACCACAAATCAAGTCTGCCCAGTGTGCAATTTTGATCAAGAAAAAAAAAAACACTTGTCCTCTTATACTTCACACTTCACATCTGATTTCTGAATAAGACAAATTTTCTCTAAAGAAAAGACATGATTTTATAAAGACTATTAAGAAAGCAATGGCTGATGTGTTCTTAGTTCATATATTAGACAGTGGTCTATGGAAAATCA
>VMDO01041071.1:0-11468 GCA_007922755.1 Pedetes capensis
AAACTTGTACTTAAGTAATAGGAATCCTTAAGTTAAGGAGATAGAAAAATACAGAAAATGACATGAGATATAACAGTGACTAAAGAGTAGATTATGGTATACTGTTTTGTTAAAAAAAAGAAAGAAAGAAAGGAAAGAAGGAAGGAAAGAAAGAAAGAAATAAGGAAGGAAGGAAGGAAGGAAGGAAGGAAAGAAGGAAGGGAAGCAAGCAAGCAAGAAAGAAAGAAAGAAAGAGAGAAAAGGCAGTGACAAAGAAGACAAAACTTATCCATAGCAATGCAAAACTAGAATTCTGAATGGTAGCCTCATGGGCAGGTGGAGTAGGAGAGTTCACCTGACTGATGCCCAACATACTCTCCTTATTCACATGAAACGCACATGCAGAAAAGAATCATGCAGTGATAAAAATAAGTAAACAAACATATTTATAGTTTTATAGTTCTTAATAAGTAATTCTGGGGCTGAGTTTTAGCTCAGTTGGTAGAGTGATGCTCCACAATTCATGAGGACATGGGTTCAATCCTCAACACCATATAAATGGGAGTAGGATGTGGCAGTCAACTCTTAAAACAATCCTGAAATAATCAGCCATTAAAAACCATATTAGGGTTGTTATGAATTGGAACTGACTTTACCACAAAACAACAACAACAACAACAATAAATAATGCTAGCCCACAGCAGAGAAGACATAGAAAATTAGGCTTTAACACTAGAAAGATATTACCTATAGGAAGGGAATGACATGAAAATAGAGGGGAAAACACATCATAGTCAACATAAAATGAGATTATAGAAATAATTCCTGATGTAATTTAGTTATAATAAATGTAAATATGTTGAATATGTCAGAGAAAAGAAAGATTTCAAAATTGAACTAGAGAGGAGCATTTACTAATGTTACCTAAAAGAGCCATATCTAAAACATAGCCAGGGAGTACTGCAAATGAAATATTGATAGCAATTTATAAATAAACATTTCATTGAAAAAGAATAAAGAAATACCTAATTTTCCATGAACTGAATTAAAATTTAAGTTATAGAACATTATTAGAAAAATTCTTGTGTTATGCACTGGGAGAAAAAGGACAACAGAAGAACAAAATATAGTGACTTAAAAATGTATGGACTCAATAATACTGGCTCAAAAAATCAAAGCAGGTAAGCGAACTTTTTTCTGTAAAGAACAAGAAGAAAGAAGGAGGAGGAGGAGGAATAAAAACTTGTATTTAAGTAATAGGAATCATTAAGTTAAGGAGATACTTAGCTACTGGAGAGAATTTCAGATAGTAAAAATTATACTGCTTAGATAAGTAAGGATAGATAGTGTTCTTTCTGTGCTTTGCTTATTCCACTTAACATCATCCAGTTCTATTCATATTGCCACAAGTGACATTCTTTTCTATGACTGAATAATATTCCATTGAGCATATGTACTATAATTTCTTTACCCATTCATCTAGCAATGGATACCTAAAGTGATTCTGTATATCATATATTGTGAATGTTGTTGTTGTTAGGTGCCGTCAACTCACAGTCCAACTCACAGTGCCCCTATGTAGAGCAGATTGAAACACTCCCTGATTCTGTGCCAGACACACAATCTTGTTTATGTTTAAACCCACAGTTGAAGACTCTGTGTCAATCCATTTGGTTGAGGGTTTTCCTTTTTTTCCTTGACTGGCCACACTCCCAAACATGATGTCCTTCTGTGGGGATTGGTCCTTCCTCAGTACATGTCCAAAATACATAAGACATACTCTAGCCATCCTTGCTTCCAAGGAACACTCTGGTTGCACTTCTTCTAGCACAGATCTATTGGTTCTTTTGGGAGTCCATGGTATATTCAATATTCATCTCTAGCACAATAATTCAAAAGAATCAGTTCTCCTGTTCCCCTTGTTCAATGTCCAGGTTTCTCAACCATATTATGTGACGGAAAATACCATGGCATGAGTCAGGCTCACCTTCATCTTCAATGTGACATGTTTACTTTCCAATTCTTTAAAGAGATCTTTTGCCACAGCTTTTCCCAAAGCAATGTGTCTTTTGCTTTCTTCACTAATGTTTCCGTGGGTCTTGATTATACAACAAAGTAGAACAAAATTGTGGACAAACTCAATATTTTCTCCATTTATTGTGAACTTGCATACTGACTCACGTGTAAGGATTTTTGTTTTGTTGATGTTGAGTCACTATCTTCTAAAGTCTATGTTCTTTGATCTCCATCAGTAAATGTTTTAAATCTTCTTTGCTTTCAGCAAGCAGAATTGTGTCATCTGCATAACAGAGGTTGTTAATGAGTCTTCCTCCTATCCTGATGCCACATTCTTCTTCATAAAGTCCAGCTTCTCAGATTATTTGCTCAGCATAGAAATTGAAGAGATATGGTGAAAGGATACAGCCCTTACACACACCTTTCTCAAATTTCAACAAAGCAGTGTTTCCTTGTTCTGTTTGAATGACTGCCTCCTGGTCCATGTACAGATTCCTCGTGAATATAACTAAGTGCTCTGGTATTCCCATTCATGGCAATGTTATCTAAGATTAGTTATGATCCACACAGTCAAATGCCTTTTCATGGCCAATAAAACATGGACAGAAATCTTTGTGATATTTTCTGCTCTCTGCTAATATCCAACTGAGATCAGCAATGATGTACCTTGTTTCCCACCATCTTCTCAATACAGCTTGATTTTCTACCAGTTCCCTATCTATATGCTGTTGCAGTCACTTTTGAAGGATCTTTAGTAAAATTTTGCTTGCTTATGATATTAATGATACCACTCAATAGTTTCCACATTCAGTTGGATCCTTTTTCTTGGGAACAAGCACATATATGGATCTCTTGCAGTCAGTTGGCCAGGTAGATGTTTTCCAAATCTCTTGGCATAAATATGTTAGTACCTCCAGTGCTGCATCTGTTTGTTGAAACATCTCTATTGGTATTCCATCAATTCCTGGAGCCTTGTGTTTTGCCAGTTCTTTCAAGGCAGCTTCCATTTCATCCTTCAATACCATTGGTTCCTCTTCATATGCAACCTCTTGGAATGGTTGGTTATCTACCAATTCTTTCTTGTATAATGACTCTGTGTATTCCTTCCACCTTCTTTTGATGTTTCCTGCATAGGTTATCATTTTCCCTGTAGAATCTTTCACTACTGCCACTAGAGACTTGAATTTTTCTTCACTTCCTTACCTTGAGAAACACAGAGTGTGTTCTTCCCTTTTGGTTTTCTACCTCCAGCTCTTTGCACAGGTCATTATAATAATTGTTTCTTCTAGAGCTGCCTTTTGAAATCTTCTGTTTATATCCTTAACTTCATCATGTCTTCCTTTTACTTTGGCTGCTCAACCTTGAAGGGCAAGGTCCAGTGTCTCTTTTGACATGTAATTTGGTCTTTTCTTTTTTTCTTGTCTTTTTAAGAACTTTTTGCTTCCTTCTTGAATGATATCTTTTATGTCATGCCACAGCTCTTCTGGTTTCTTATCATTTCTGTTTAATGCATTAAACCTATTCTTGAGGTAGTCTCTGAACTCAGGTAGGATATACTCAAGGTCATACCTTGGCTATCATATATTTATGCTAATTTTCTTCATCTTCAGTTTGAACTTTCAAATGAGTTGATTTCTGATCCCCAATGAGCACCTTGTCTTGTTCTGACATTTGATATGGAGCTGTTCCATCATCTCTTTCCACAAATAGTCAATTTTTTTTCCTGTATATTCCATCTGGTGAAGTCCATGTGTATAATCTCTTTCTATGTTGGTGAAAAAGTATATTTGCTATGAAAAGGTCATTGATCTCACAAAATTCTATCATGAAATCTCCAGGATTCTTTCTGTCACCAAGGCTATATTTTCTGACTAGTGAACTTTCTTTGTTTCCAACATTTGCATTCCCATCACCAGTAATTATCAGTACATTCCAATTGCATGTTTGAACTATTTCAGATCACAGAAACTGGTAGAAATCTTCCTTACCTTCATTTGTGGTCTTAGTGCTGGGTGCATAAATTTGAATATTAGCTATATTAACTGGCCTTCCTTGTAGGCCTATGGATATTATTATATCGCTGACAGCATTGTATTTCAGGAGAGATCCTGAGATGTCTTTTTTATGATGAATACAACCCCATTTCTCTTTGTTATTCCCAGCATAGTATACCATATGATTATCTGGCTCAAAATGGCCCATACTTGTCCACTTTAGCTCACTGATGCATAGAATGTCAATGTGTATGTGATCCATTTCTCTTTTAACAATTTCTAATTTTCCTATATTCATGCTATGTACATTCCATGTTCCAATTTTATAGTTGTTTCTCATTATTTTTGAGTCATGTCACATCAGCAAATGGAGATCCATGGGGCTTTATTTCATTTCTGTCATTAAGGTAGACTATACTTTGAGGAGGCAACTCTTTCTTCATACTCCTTTGAGTGTTTTTCAACCTGGAGGGGGTGGGAACATTTTCAGGCACTATATCTGGCAATGTTTTTCTACTGTTCATGGGGTTTTCAGTGGCTAGTTGTTTCAGGAGTGGCTTACCAGGTTCCCCTCCCTAGTCTTTCTTACTCTGGAAGCTCAGGTAAAACCTATCGATCATGGATGACCCTGCTGGTATCTGAGATACTGATGGCATAGCTTGATCTCACAGTATGGCAAACAAGTGGGGAGGATATTGTGAATGTTATTATTGTTAGGTGCCCTGAGTTGGTGTCCTTCTCATAGAGACCCTATGTAAAAATAGGCGAAACACTATTGTCAGTGCTTCTCTGCTATTCATAGGGTTTTCAATGGCAGATTGACTTTTGAGGAGTGGGTTGCAGGGTGCTTCTCCCAAGCCTAAGGCCCCTGGTGTTCTCAGGAGGTCTCCCATTCAAGCACTAACCAGGTCTGATGCTGCTTATTTTCTGAGATCTGTCAGGATCGGACACCACAGTGCTACAGCTGCAGGTCAATGTTGTGAATAGTGATATGATAATCATGTGACTGTAAATGTCCCTTTGGCATGCTGATTTCAATTCACTAATATAAATATATTTTTAACTATTTGACTCTTGTAATACCTGTTACCTTAAAACATAAGCATATTTGTTTTGTGCTTATGTTTAACCCAATACAAAAATGGGCAAAGGAACTGAATAGACAATTCTCAAATGAACAGCTCGATAAAGCCATGAAACACATGAAAAAATGCTCAATATCCCTAGCCAGTAGGGAAATGCAAATTAAAACAACTCTGAGGTTCCACCTTACACCAGTTAGAATGGCCAAGATCAATAAAACAAATAACAACAAATGCGGGCAAGATTGTGGAGAAAAGGGAACACTCTTACATTGCTGGTGGAGTTGTAAATTGGTCTAACCACTTTGGAAATCAATATGGAGGTATCTTAAAGAACTAAAAATTGGTCTATCATATTACCCAGCTATAACACTATTGGGAATTTACCCGAAGGGAGATGGGTCATCATACCACAGAGACACCTGCATCTCCATGTTCAATGCAGCACTTTTCACAATAACAAAGATATAGAATCTACCAAAGTGCCCATCAACAAAAGAATGGATTAAAAATATATTGTACATATACACAATGGAATACTACTCAGCAATCAAAAAAATGAAATAATGTCATTTGCAGCAAAATGGATGGAATTGCAGAAAATTGTTTTAAGTGAATGGACACAAGCTCAGAAAGAGAAATAGCACATATTCTTACCCATATGTGGGAGCTGAATCAAAATCATATAAAGGAAAAACTCCTATGCAGAGGTCAGAACATAATTTAAAAAAAAAACTAAAAAGCTATAGTCAACCTAGCAGAGAAGGGGCAAGCATAAAAGCAGAGAAGCATAAAAGAAGGAGGAAAAGATCTAGCAAAAGAGGAAATCCTGGGAGAGGAGAGGGGAAAGAGGAGGAACAAGGAGGAATGAGGAATGGGGGAGGGGGTGACCAATGGGGGAGGGGTGGCCAATTGGGGAGGGGGTAACAGCCCAACTTTAATAGTCCTGGAAATAATTGTAATAACACCACTAATACCAAAGAATGGTATTAATATAGATGGGCTAGAAAATTCATGTAATACTACTGACAATGTAAAAAGAAAGTTCCCTACAGATAAAGCTTAGATCTTAAACATAATTGGAACCCAAGTATATATAGAAAACTATTACCATAAAAAGACAAACAAATGGAAGAGAAGTCTTTGGTGAGAGGGTAGGATGGGGGAGGAAGTGCACAAGAGGGTAAAGGGGAACTCATCTGTGTAATGTACAACAAAATGCATATATGGAAATGGCACAATGAAAAGCATGTCAGAATGAATCACATTAAGGTGTACCTTAAAATTTTCCACTAAAAAAGGAAAAACAAGAAAAACAAACAATAAAACATAATCACATTGTACAGTTATCTAAAATATTTTTTCTTCATATCTTTATTCTATTCTCTTCCCTAAGGTTGGACGCAGTAATCCTATTTAGCAAGGTCTCTTGCTAACACTGCTGAACTCAGATGTTTGAGAAACATTATAGTGGAGGAGTCACTAAAGCTAGTGTACCTACATTTCTTTGAAATGTAAAACTTAGGATAGAGGAAGGATTGTGTAACTATTGGCATATGCTGATCTATGTGAATTCCTATAGAATCTAAATAAGGAAGATATTTTTCTTCTTCTTTTAGGCTTTACTTTTTGCACCTGAAAATGCTATTACCCTCTACATCCTCATGTAACAGATTAGGTAGGTCTATCACAAATGATTTGTTAAAGAACTTTGACCTTATTTTTCAATAAAACCTATCAAAAGATAGTATCAAATATGTGATTTCTTCATGATACATGTTATTCACATAAGATAGTCAATTTTAAACATGTAATAAATGTTAAACCTATCATCAGATTTGGATTTCCTCTCTAAAACTTACTAATGGTCTCTTTCTAACACACTTAGTAGTGCTTTAAGTGCTCACTTTGGGCATAATATTTAACATCTGGAACATATGCTGGGAGACGAGGAGCATCTTAAAGTAATTCATCAATCATGATATAAAAGGGCTTACCGTACCATTTCATGAACTCAAGTGGAGATTTCATTTTGAAACTCAGTCAAAAATGGAGATAGGGATAAAATAACCCAAAAGAATAACTTATGTGCCAGATAATTTCTCATTAATTCTTCTAAATTTCTTAAATAATATAATGATCCATGTACTATATCTGCTTTTATATTGCAGGACTACATAAGGCAAAATTATTCTATTTAGAACAGAAAAGAATGTGCTTTCTCTTAATTTTTTGAAAGACACATGAAAAATCAGTGTTTTATTTGTCATGTAGTCCAAAATAAACTGTGTTGTCGTAGACATGCTTAAGATTGTATATCTAGCTACGAAATATAACAAAATTTTAAAACATGATTTTTTTCTAACATAGTGTCACTCAACTGTATTCCCAGCTACTTGGGAGGCAGAGGTAGGAGGATCCTGAGTTTGATGCTACAGTTAGCCTGCATAACTTAGCTAGACCTTTACTCAAAATAAAAAAATAAAAATTAAAAAATGGGTTACAGTGTAACCTGATGGTAGAGTATTTGCAAAGTATGAATGAGGCCATTGGTTCAATAACCCAAGTACCTCAAAAATAAATAAATATAATAAAAATTAAGAATATGGGTTTTCATTAATGAAGAAATGGAAATGGGGTGTAATTTGAAAATATAATTGCCAGCTAAATGTGTCCTTACTCCTAGACTGATTACAAAAGCAGGTACATTTCCATTGAAACAGACTATATTACTTCTTTTTCTTTCTTTGCCTGCCAAGTTGTTCTGGCACTTAAACAAATGTATAGCCTTGAAATACCAATATTCATTTTTTAAAATCAGGCATAAAGGACCAATAGTCTTCAGATTCCATCACAGGCAAATGACTGCTGTTATTTCTTATTATTGACTTTCCATGTGAACCAAAGATTTTAAAAGGAGAGAAACTTTTCTAAGTTCTCTCATATTATAGATTTTCTCAGATCCTTTAGGGCTCATGTCTTACAAATGTTATGATAATGGAAAAGACTCCTTTTTGTACTATCCATTCAGGGGAACCAACAATGTTATTACAAAACAGCTGGTTTAACTACAGGAGAGAACTACAAATTGGCCTCAGGTATGAAGCTACTGAGACGGGAAGCAGGAAAACAAGGTGAGATGATGAGGAAAATCACTTTGGCAGCTGCCCTGATAGGAAGGTGCCTTAGGATATAGGGAAAGTTTTTTTTTTTTTTTTCAATCAAAGATACTGGCAATAGGAAAACTAGCTTAGCTCTCGGCATTAAGGAGCAATCCTCAGAATGACCGCACAACAGCCTAGTATCCTGATAATTTATTAAACTTCTCTTGTAAGACATTTGGAAATTGTGAATAGCAAACAACAGTCTTTATTCTTTATTTTTAATTTTTTTGGTGATGGTGCTGGGGATCAAACTAAGTCCCTGCAAATGCTTAGCAAGCACTCTTCTGCTAAGCTATTTCCTTAGCTCCAGCAATCTTTAATTTTTTAAATTAGTATTTTCTTAAGCTCTCTTTAACCCACATGTCTTTAGCATCACCACTCATCCCACTGGGTAAGAGCAAGTTGTCTTGGCATAGTGATGGAAGATCTTAAACAACTTCATTTAATATATTTTCCTTTTTACTGTCTTATCAGCGTGATGGGACAGAGGTGTTTCCAAATGTAAATATGACATTAATGTTCCCATTTAAATCTCTTCAGGACTTTTGTTGTAAATCTCGAGTTGAATGCACAATCTTGTCTTGGTTTCTGTGGGTGTTCACAATCTAAGCTTTGTATTACTCACTGATTCAGCATCACTGCTTTTCCAAAAGTTACATTGTAGTCCAGTTATTCTAGTTTTTTCTTTTTTTTTTTAGGATGTCCAAACTTTATCATTCTTTTTATACCTGCCTTACCATTGTTGACCATCTTTCTTTCCACAATAGAAAGCCCGTACTAATACTCAATTGCCTGGGGAACTTTTGCCTGTATTCAAAGTCTGTTGTAAGAATTTCTCCACCTGAGAAGGCTTTCCTGATCTACCCATGCATGGTTGATAATACTTTCCAGTAGAATCCCAAAAGTCAGTAATAAAGAAATTCAATTATAGCTCATGACAAAGGGATGTGTTTGTACTTTTGTCTTTTTACTAGATTCTAAATTCAAATGCCAATCTTAACTTTTTTTGCTCCTCTTCTCTGCATATGTCTTCTTCTTATTATTCCTTTTGCCTTTGTTTTCCTTTTCTTTTTAACTTCTTATTCTCTTCCTGACTCTAAGACAGATGGGTTAAAAGTGCATGTCCACCTTAGGTAACAATATTAGATTTTGTTTCCAGGAGCCATTATTTCCATTTCTTAACTCTATTGATTAATAACTCCCCTAATTAATTAATTAATTGTATTTTTCATTGATAAAGTTGGCACTAAATATGGAATATATAGAATATATCTGTCAGGTAAAATAGGTAAATACTGTGCAATACTGACTTCTACACAGTGTTTTTTTTTTCCTTCTAATGTCATAAGGAATAAAGAAAAAACACACTTGTTATGAATGGCACATATTTTGGCAACCATAAATTGATATGTCAGTTTTAGCCTTTGTATAGCTATATGACAAACGCCACCACAGGTTGGCCTTAGGAAAAGTTATTCTATCAAATTCCCAAGAAACTGAGATCAAAGAACTCTCACAAAAAAATAACAACTGATGAAAATTAATTCCAACCTCTTTTGTTTTTTATCTACCTGATGGCATTTTATGTTTAGTGAATAAGAGCTCGTAAGTTTGAAATATACTAAAAATGAAAATGAGATTTAAAAGTCATACACAACAGAATCTTAGAAAATCAAAGCATAGTATCTTAAATTAAAAAGAATACTTCCAATATTTCATTAGATATTTTAATAAAATTTATTTTAGTAATTATAATACTAAAACACACCACCAACAAAATAATTTTGATTTTAGAACTGTGGACATGAAATGATCTCACATAACCATTTTCTGCTGGGCTTCTAGCCTGACAGATTTGTAGTATGCACACATGAGTTTTTACTCAGGCAGTGAAAACATCTCATCTGGCCATTTAATGAATTAGTGGATGACATTTAAATGGATCAAGTGGAACAGTATGGGATAAACAACACAGTTGCATAAATTTGTGACCCAACATTACATTGTGTCACCCATTATTCAATGACTATACATAAAGAATATACTAGATAATGAAATTCAGGTTACTTGAGTGTAGTTTTCTACAGTTACCCCACTGAGCTATAGTCAAGTGCTATAACGACACATGGATGATGGCACTGGTGATACACTGAACAAATCTGTAGATGGACTGGAAGGAAAGACTGAACAAGTTGGATGGCAGAATCAGAATTCTGGAAGGTCTTGGCTGGTGTGAAAAATGATCCAAATCCAGCATCATTAAATCTGAAAAGCAATAAATGTCACCTTCTGCTTATATTCTGGGTAGGGGTGGAATCTTATTGTTGTCTTTGTAAATATGAGGTTTTAGAAGAAAATAGTAAGAAGAAATGTCTGCTAAGACTCTAAGTGCTCCTTCCTCTACTCCTGATGTTCCCATAGTGATTCCCATTATCAGGGAGCTAGTGCTCCTAAAGCTGTCACTAAAATGAAAACAAATCTCCTTTCCTGAAATGCTCTGAAGACAGATATTATTCTTGAGAAATCACAAATTTTTGTCAACATTAAACTAGAAACATTAAGTGAAAGTATGAGAAAGACAGAAAATTCAAGTTTCAATCTCCACTACTACCAATTTCATAGAGAAATTTTTCCTCTTCACTTTTATAGATGCTAACTTTGACCAGAGGAAAGAGCTACTTCGCTTTCTGCCAAATGAGAGATGCATCCTGGAAATCCTTGATGCCCACAACACACCTGTAATTATCTCTTTGGGTTTTCTCAACTGCTTGTTTATTTCTCTAAGGCACATCAACTATCACAGAAGATAGATTCAGCCCATATAGTAAGATGGTTGTACTTAAGGAGATGAGTTTTCATGACAATCTGTACTGAAAATTTTCTGTAGCATGTAGGTAAAAGACGCAGTATTTGAAGACAAGCATGGTTTGAAGTAATTACTAAAATATGGTATCAGTCCCCAGGTGTAGTAAGAAACTCTGAATTCTTAGTAATGTTAATCTTTAGTGATCTAGAGACCTAATAAATATACATTTGCAAGATAATAAACCTTGTAAATACTGTCATGAAATATGTCAATAAAGTAACTTCATAGTAATTTTGATATTCTACCTATCTTTTCTGCTGGATGGTTTAATCTAGTTATATTACTAAATTAATTTAAACTATAGTTTGCTCAAAAATGCATAAATTGTTGCTCCTGGACTCAAATAAATACATTCTTGAAATATTTT
>VMDO01041072.1:0-11450 GCA_007922755.1 Pedetes capensis
TGATATTCTCTGCTTTCAGCTAATATCCACCTGACATCAGCAATGATGTCCCTGGTTCCCCGCCCTCTTCTGAATCCCTCTTGGTTTTCTGGTAATTCCCTCCCTATGAACTGCTGCAGTTGCTTTGAATGATCTTCAGTATAATTTTGTTTTCATGTGATACTAATGATATTGTCCGATAGTTTGCACATACAGTTGGATCCTCCTTTTTGGGAATAGGCACAAATATGGATCTCTTCCAGTCAGTTGGCCAAGTAGCTGTTTTCCAAACCTGTTGGCATAAACATGTTAACACCTCCAGTGCTGCATCTTTTTGTTGAAACATCTCTATTGGAATCCCATCAATTCCTGGAGCCTTGTGTTTCGCCAGTTCTTTCAAGACAGCTTCCACTTCATCCTTCAACACCATTGGTTCCTCTTCATATGCAACCTCTTGGAATGGTTGGTCATCTACCAATTCTTTCTTGTATAAAGGCTCTGTGTATTCTTCCCATCTTCTTTTGATGTTTCCTGCATCATTTAATATTTTCCCTGTAGAATCTTTTACTACTGCCACTTGAGGCTTGAATTTTTTCATCACTTCCTTAAGCTTGAGAAACACAGAGCAAGTTCTTCCTTTTCATTTTCTGCCTCCAGCTCCTTGCACATATCATTATAATATTTGTTTTTGTCTTCTTGAGCTGCCTTCTGAAATCTTCTGTTTAGTTCCTTAACTTCATGATGTCTTCCTTTTACTTTGTTCTTGTTCTTGTTAGGTGCCGTCAAGTCAGTATCCGACTCAAAGCGACCGTCGTAGGGTTTTCAATGGATGACTGTTTCAGGATTGCCTTGGGAGTGGATTACCAGGCCCTTCTCCCATTTTTGGGGTGCTGGGAATTGAACTCGGGACCTCAGAGACTGCAGCGCAGAGCTCTACCAACTGAGCTAATTCCCAGCCCTTCCTTTTACTTTAGCTGCTCAATGTTCAAGAGCAAATTCTACTGTCTCTTTTGACATGTAATTTGGTCTTTTCTTTTTTTCTTGTCTTTTTAAGCACTTTTTGCTTCTTTCTTGAATGATATCTTTTATGTCATGCCACAACTCTTCTGGTCTTCTATCATTTGTGTCTAATGCATTAAACCTATTTTTCAGGTGGTCTCTGAACTCAGGTGGGATATACTCAAGGTCATAGCATGGCTCTCGTATACTTGTTCTAATTTTCTTCAGCTTCAGTTTGAGCTTGCATGTGAGAAGTTGATGTTCTGATCCACAGTCAGCACCTGGTCTTATTTTGACATTTTGTATAGAGCTTTTCCATTGTCTCTTTCCACATATGTAGTCAGTTTGATTCCTGTATGTTCCATCTGGTGAAGTGCACGTGTATAGTCTCCGATTATGTTGTTGAAAAAATGTATTTGTAATGAAAAGGTCATTAGTCTGACAAAATTCCGTCATGTGATCTCCAGCTTCTTTTCTGTCACCAAGACCACATTTTCCAACTACCGAGCCTTTTTCTTTGTTTCCAACCTTTGCATTCCAGTCACCAGTGATTATCAGTATGTCTTGATTGCATGTTTGATCTATTTCAGATTGCAGAAGCTGATAGGAGTCTTCCCTTTCTTCATTTGTGGCCTTAGTGGTGGGTGCATAAATTTGAATAATAGTCATATTAACTGGCCTTCCTTGTAGGCATATGGGTACTATTCTATCACTGACAACATTGTATTTCATGACAGATCTTGAAATGTCTTTTTTGATGATGAATGCAAATGCATTTCTCTTGAGTTTATCATTCCCAGCATAGTAGACCATATGATTATCTGACTCAAAATGCCCTATGCCGGTCCATTTTAGCTCACTGATGCCTAGAATGTCAATGTTTATGCGCTCCAATTCTCTTTTAACGATTTCTAATTTTCCTAGATTCATACTACGTATGTTCCATGTTCCAATTATTAATGGATGTTTACAGTTGTTTCTCCTCATTTTGAGTGGTGCCATATCAGGGAATGGATATCCCTGGGGCTTTACTTCATTTCGGTTATCACAGTAGACTCTACTTTTAGTAGGAAACTCTTCCCCAGTAGTTTCCTGAGGGCCTCCCAACCTGGGGGGCTCATTTTCTGGCACTATATCTGACAGTGTTTCTTTGCTATTCATAGGGTTTTCAATGGCTAGTTGTTTTGGGAGTAGCTTTTCAGTTCCTACTCCCTAATCTGTCTTAGTCTGGAAGCTCAGCTGAAAACCTGTCCACCATGGGTAACCTTGCTCATATCTGAGGTACCAGTGGCATAGCTTTCAGCCTCATCGCAACACACAAGCCCCCACAGTGCTGCAAACTCACAGACGTGTGGGGGCAGCAGTAAAATAGGGTTCCGTTTTCTCCATATTCTGGCCAGCACTTGCTATTATTTGTTTTCTTTGTCTTTTTCATTCTTACTGGAGTGAGATTGAATTTCAGTATTGTTTTTGATTTGTATTTCTCTAATGACTAGGGATATTAAGCATTTTTTCATGTGTTGCTTGCTCCTTTGAACTACTTCATTTGAGAACTCTCTGTTCACTTCCTTTGCCAACAATGTTTTGGGTTATGTTTTTATCTTGGAACTTGCTTTCTTAAGTTCTTTGTATATTCTAAAAATTAGTCATCTGTCAGATGTGTATGACACAAAGATATTCTTTCATTCAGTGGGATCTGCCTTAACTCTGTTGATTGTTTCCTTTGCTGTACAGAAGCTTTTAAATATCATGTAATCCTATTTGTCAATTGTTGGTGCTATATCCTGGGTTTCAGGAGTCTTAAGGGGCTGGGATTTAGCTCAGTTGGTATAGCACCGCTCTGCAGTCTCTGAGGTCCTGAGTTCAATTCTCAGCACCACAAAAATGGGAGAAGACCTGGCAATCCACTCCCAAGGCAATCCCAAAACAGTCAGCCATTAAAAACCCTGAGGGTCGCTATGAGTTGGACACGACTTGATGGCACCTAAAAACAACAACAAGGAGTGTTAAGGAAATACTTTCCTATGCATTGGAGCCTATTTCCTAACTTTTCTTCTAGTATTTTTAAAGTTTCTAGATTTATATTGAAGTCTCTTACCCACTTCTAATTGACTCTCATGAAATTTTCTGCAAATGGATATCCAATTTTTCCATCAATATTTGTTGAGGAACCTATCTTTTCCCCATTGTATACCCTTAGTCCCGTTGTCAAAAATCAGGTGGCTGTAGTTGTGTGCTTGTATCTCTGGGCCTTCAATTCTGTTCCTTTGATCTTTAAGTATATTTTTGTGCCAGTTAACAGGCTATATTTGCCACTACAGCCCTGAAGTATGGTTTGAAGTCATGTATTATGATCTCACCTGCACTGTTTTTGCAGCTTAAGGTTGTTTTGGCTATACACAGATTTTTGTCTTTCCATATGAATTTTATGATTTTTTAAAGTTTATGCCAAGTCTGTTATTAGAATTTTAATGGATTGCATTAAATGTATAAATTGCTTTGGGTAATGTAGCCATTTTTCCAATATTTATTCTCCAATCCAAGAGCAGGGTAGTTGTTTCCATCTTCTAGTATCCTCTGCTATTTCTTTCTCTAATGTTTTGAAATTTTCCTTGCAGAGATATTCAAGGTCTTTTATTAGATTAACATTTAATTTTTGGCAGACTATTGTGAATGTGATTGTTACCTTAATTTCTCTCTCTTCCTGTTCACTACTGGTGTAAAGGGAGGCTACTGATTTTTGAGTGCTAATTTTGTGTCATGCTACTTTGCTGAAGAAATTAATTAGCTGTAAGACATTTCTAGAGAAATTTTTGGAGTCTTTTAGGTAAAAGATCATGTTGTCAATGAATAAGAATAATTTGACCTATTATTTGACCTATCTGTATCCCTTTGATTTCTTTCTCTTCCCTGATTTTTCTGGCTAGGACTTCGATCACAAATATTAAATGAAAAGAGAGAGTAGATATTCTTGTCTTGTTCCTGATCTCAGAGGGAAGAGTTTCCATTTTTATCCATGTAATAAGATATTGGCTGTAAGTTTATCATAGATAGCTTTTATGATGCTGAAGTATTTCCCTATTATCCCTATTTTCTCTAGGACTTTTATCATAAAACGATGTTGCCCTTTGTCAAAGACCTTCTCAGCATCCATTGAGATGACCTTGTGATTTCTGTCTACAAGTCTTCTGATATAGTGAATTACACTGATTGATTTTCATATGTTGAAACAGCCTTGCATCTGTAGAATTAAGCCTACTTCTTCAAGGTGTAGGATTTTTTTTTATTATGTTCCTGAATTCAGTTTGTCTGAATTTTATTGAGGATTTCTGTGTCAATGTTCATCAGGGAAATTGGTCTACAGTTCTCTTTCTTTGAGGTTATAGTTCTCTTTCTTTGAGTTTATAGTTTCTCTTTGTTTCTGCCTAGTTTTGGTATAAGGGTGATACTGGCTTTGTAGAATGAGTTTGGAAGTGTCCCTTTCTTTTCTAGTTTATGAACTAGTTTGAGAAGAATAGGTATTCTTCTTTGAAGGTTGGATTGAATTCTGCTGTGAACCCATTTGGACTTGGGCTCTTCTTTGTTGAGAGATATTTTATTGTCTCTATTTCATTGAATGGGTCTGTTTAAATTGCTGATGTCTTCTGCATTTACCTTTGGTGATACATATGTCTTAAGGAACTTATTCATTTCTTCTTTCGTTTTTTTTTTTTTTGGGGGGGGGGAGTACAATTTCTCAAAGTATTACCTGATGATTTTCTGGATTTCGACCATATTGATGGTCATGATCCCATTCTTATCTCTATTTTTTTTTTTCATTTGGACCTTTTCTTTCTGCATTTGGTGATACTGGCTAGGAGGGCATCATTTTATTAACCATTTCAAAAACTCAGCTCTTGGTCACATTATTTCTTTGAATTGTCCTTTTCATTTCTAATTAGCCAATCTCTGCCTTGCTTTTAATAATTTCTGTCTGAGTATTCCTTTTGGTGTTGGCTTGTTGTTGTCTTCTAGTGACTTAAGGCATTTCATGAAGTTACTTAATTGGGCCTTCCCTAGCTTATTGATGAAGGCACTAATGGCTATGAAAATACCTCTTAGAACTACCTTTAATTTATCCTATAAATTTTGGTAGGATGCATTTTTATCCTTGTTTGATTACAGAATTTTTTAAATTTCCTCTCTGATTTCTTTGATGATCATCCAGTAGTATATTAATTAGTAATGATCCATTGATCATTCAGTAGTATATTAATTAGTTTCCATGTATTTTTAACATTTCTGAAATTTGTCTTGATTTTGAGTTCTAGTTTTATTGCACTGTGATTTGATAAGGTACAGGGGATTATTTCATTTCTTTTTGTGCTGTTGAGGCCATTTTTGTGGATTAAAATATGTTCTATTTTTTAAAAAGCTCCATGTTGTGCAGAGAAGAATGTGTACTATACATCTGATGGATGAAATATTCTATAGACGTCTGTAATGTCCATTTGGTCTATGGGGCTACTTACATCCATTGTTTCTCTACTGTTTTTGATTTGATTGCCTGTCTGTTAATGAAAGTTGGATACTGAAACCTCTCATAATTGTTGTGATTGGCCTGATATGTTCCTTTAACTCTAATAAAATTTGTCTTATGACTCTAGATGCACCTAAATTTGGTGAATAAATATTAAGTATCGTGTGTTCACTCCTTCTACTAATATGCAGTGTCCATCTCTATCTCTTCTGATTAGTTTGGAATTGAAGTGTAGGTAGTCAGAAATTAGTATTGTTACCCCAGTGTTTTTGTTGTTGTTATTTTCCTTTTTTTTTTTTTTTTTGATTTCCACATGCTTGGTATATTGTTTTCCAGCCTTTAATTTTCAGACTTTTATAGTATTTATGGATGAGCTGAATCTCTTGAATACCACATATTGAAGGTTTATGTTTTTTAATCTAATTATCCAGTCTATGCCTCTTGAATGGTGAGTTAATACCATTTAAACTGAGAATAATTATTGAGAGAAATTTACTATGCTGCATCAATTTGGTGTTTGTTTTTATTTTTTATTCATATTTAGCCTATTGTTTTCTTCATTTCCCATCACATTTATTATTTAGTCCTTTGCTCTTATATTTGGGTTGTCTTACCTCTCACATATTTGGTGTTTCATTGAGGATCCTCTGCAATTCTGGCTTGGTGATGTCAATCATTTAAACAAATCAATATATTGGAATATCTTGAAATCATCATCCATTTCAAAAGATAACTTCACAGGGTAATGTAATCTTGGTTGGCAGTTATTCTTTTGCAGGACTTGAATTATACCTGACCAACCTTTCCTTGACTCTAAGGTTGTTGAAGAATTGGCTGTTTTTCTCATGAGTCTGTCTTTGTAAGTGAGTTGGCATTTCTCTATTGTAGCTTTTAGAATAGTTTCTTTGCTTCTGAATTTAGCATTCCAATTAAAATATGTTGTAAAAAGAATCTGTCCTGATCTACTCTATTTGGAGTTCTGAATGTTTCAGCTGTATAGGTGTCTATTTCTTCCCCAACATTTGGGAAGTTTTCAGTTAATAACTCTTTCAATAGGCATCCTAATCCTCTTGTGTTGTTTTCAGTGCCTTCATAAATCCCCTGAATTTGTAGGTTGTGCCTCAACATTTTATCAAACACCTCTTGAAATTTTTGATTGTAGTGCTTCATCTATCTTCCTTTCTTGACTTCTGAGTAGATAAGATCCTCAATGTTTTCTTCTGAATTGTATATCCTTGTTTTGGCTTCATCTAGTCTGAATACTGAAGATTCTACTGCAGTATTGAGGTGATTGACTTTGCTTCCTATCTCCATAATTTCTGTTTCATTCTTCTACAGGATCTCAATTTACTTGCTGAATTTTTCATCCAAGTTAGATACCTTTTTGTCCAGTGAATTAAGTGGTCTCATGGTGGTGCCTTTAAGGTCTTTCAACATATTTATAGGAAGGGTTCTAAGTTCTTTATCTGGCATCTCTAATAATCCAGAAACTCTGAAACTTGGTTTGGATTTTAGGTCTCACGTACTCCATGTGTAAAGAGGTTCTCCCCTCCTACTCTCACAAGGATGATGATGACGGGTTGTTAGCACTTTTTCCCTGAACCCCATAAGTCCCAGTCTCACCATCTGGTGCCTAGCTCTCATTGTGGCCTCTTCAGTCAGCACTGCCCTGAATGTCTTTCTCACCCCCTCAACCAAACTACAGATTAAATCATGTCTCTTAGACTCCTCATTCCAATGGTACTATTTCTCTGTATTGGCTGTAAATGTTCCACTACTCCAACTGTCTCTCTTAGCTTCCCCAGACCCATGGTGTCAATTCTCTGTATCACTGGGGATGCCTGGCCTTGATTACACCACTGCATGAATCATTTTCCTTAGGCTCTCTGGTCCTACCATGCCTTTATCTGTTGAGCATGCATTCCTGGGTTCTAAACATGCCACAGCCTAAACAGTGTCTCTTAGTCTCCCCATTCCCACTTCTTTGCATCATAGGAACTCCTGGGTCCTAAATGTGCCACTGTCTGAAGCAACTCTCTTAAGACTTCCCAGTTTTGCAGCACTACTCTGCATCATAGATCCTCCTGGGCCCTACATGCACCTCAGCCTGAACAGACTTTCTTAGGCTCAAGGTTCCAGCAGAGCTAGCCATTCCTCTCTGTTCCCTGAACTTGCTACCACTCAATTTCTCTCTTTCTAGCTCATGGTTCCAGTGGCATCAGAGGCCTTAGTGGCAACAGCCTCTCTCCAGTAAAAAGAAAAAAAAAATGTAGACCAGGGGTCTGAAACTCTGCCGGCGGGGCATGCAGCCTGGCCTTCTCCCAGGGGAGTCTTGCAAATCTCCACTTTTGTTTCCCATATTACCACTCTACCACTCACCAGCCAAGTACTCTCCCTTATGGCCCTGTATCCTCTGAAATCTTTCACTGTTACTTACCTGTAGGGAATTATCCAATCCTCATCTTGTCCCCTGACTGGTAATCAAGGATCTCCTCTTAATTGCCCAAGGAGTGACGTCTGGTCTCGCTCTTTATTTGAATGTCACTCCTAAATTGGTTGCACCTAGCCCCTGGTGACCCCACCTGATTGTCATCTTGAGGCAGTTAAGGCAGTTATCCATGGACTTTATAAACAAAGCTTGCTCTGCATGTGAGGCTGCTGATGGTGATGCTGAGTGCTGCTGGCTGCTTACTACCTGCTGATGGGTTGCTTGCTGCCAGTATGCTCTGCCACTCCATTGCAGATGGACCACTAATCAGGATAGAACTCCCTCTGCTACAGACCATCAGCAAGGAAAGGATTCTCTTTCTGTCTCACCACCATCAAATAAAGAACTCTCTCTTGACTCGACCAGCAATACCACAACAACTCTCTCTGGATTCAACCAGCAACACAGAAAAACATCTCTCCTCATGACCACTGAGACCTGAACAACTAGATGGCACTCTCGAGGCCTACAATCAAAGTGAGGATAGTCCCTTTGCCCAGCACCTAGGGACAGAAGCTGAGGATGGTCTCTGGTCCCAGTGCCAGAGACAGAAGAGCTGCAGCTGCCCCTGAGGCAGTATAAGCACTGTGTCATTTGCAAGCTATACACTTTAGGTTCCTCTCAGCCCTTATCAGGGCAGAGACAGACAATAAAGAGCTTCATGGTCCCCTAAGGTAAAGCGTCCTGAGGCTTTTCATTTCTCCCCTCTCGAGGCATTCCTGAGGACTGCAGGAGTCCGTGCCCCTCACCCAAGGGTCCCGAGGGAGTTGTGTTTAGTTATCTATGTGGATGGCCATGGCCATGCCTCCTGTCCAAACATCTGGGCTAGACTGGGAGGTGAGAAACCCGCATTTACCCTGGATTGAGGATTCTGGTGAGTTGCCCCACTATTTCCTCCTCTTCTGTTGTTTTAATCTCCACTATGTGGCCAGTTGTCCTCTAGCTGTTCTACGTTTTGTTTTTCCTTTTTATTTAAAGCTTCTCTCCATTCTTGTTTTGTTTTGTTTTGTTTTGAGTAGAGAATTTTGCAAATTCCCCTGACTATTTCTTCCCAGTTGAAGCATCGCAGTTAACCATCAGCCATCTTTACTAGATCATCATTGCTGTCTTTCATTAGAAGTGTAAACACAATTCCTTGTTTACAAAGCAAGTTTGAATATTTGCCTCCTTCTTAAAACATCTTAAAATAACCAGAGGAGTAGACAAGAGAATGTTAACTTTCTTTTCTTAGGTCCTATTTTTTCTCAATGAGATAATAAATTCATAGGGTTTGTTCAAAATGGTGACAAATTCTTCCCTCAACTACCTTAAACCAATCTGTGCTATCAAGTTCTTTTACCTTTCCATAAATATTCTGTGCATATAGAATGAGTTACATTTATATTGTATCCAAATGTTGTTGTTGTTGTTGTTAGGTGCTGTCGAGTCGGTGTCCGACTCATAGCGACCCTCATAGGGTTTTCAATGGCAGACTGTTTCAGGATTGCCTTGGGAGTGGATTGCCAGGTCCTTCTCCCATTTGTATCCAAATAGTATTAGCATAATTTTTGAAAAGGTATTGAGTAAAGCTAAAGATATTAATTTACTTTGTCAAAACTATTTAACTATAAAATTGTAGCTTGGTTATGCCTAAAATGTATATTTCCACACTCACTACTTTGTCCACTATTATGTCTTGATGAGTTTTCAAACACTAGTAATAGGTATGTTCTGATTTATGCAACATTCTGGTCTTGTGAAGATTCAATGAAAATTTGCAATACTTATAAGATAAATTTTAAAATGCCTTAATTTCTGATTCATCTTCAATTGGTAGGAACAGCAATTACATTATTTTGATGTTTTAAGAAATAAACATTTCTTCATTTAATAACAATTAGAGAACTTAAATTTAAAATGAAAAACATTTAAATAACCTCTTGGAAAATGCTTTTGTAAATAATGTCTCTAAAATACCTATTTTGAATACTTTAATTTTTAACATTGAGTTCTTTTTTGTTGTTGTTGTTATTTTGTTTTTGGTTTTTGGGTTGTTTTGTTTTGTTTTGTTTTCGCGATACAGGAGGTTGAATCAAGGGCCTCATGCTTGCATGTCTGGCAAGTGCTATACCACTGAGCTGCACCCCCAGCCCATTATTTTACTTTTTTTTTTTTTTTTTGAGACAGGGTTTCCCTAAATTACAGACTGCCTCTGGTCTGGAACTTGCAATCTTCCTGCCTCTGCCTCCCAAGTCCTGAGATTACAGGCATGCGCCACAGCACCTGGCTAACATTGAGTTTTCTTAAAGTTCTGAACATCCACATGTGATTTGCTATGGGGCATTTGTTTACTAATTAGATGTAAAAGTTTCATCACTCAACCACTGTCAAATGCAATGTCAATATGTGTTAAAGCCTCAAATATTTTTGTTTCCCTGTCATTGATTAATACTAATTTTTATTAGTAAACGCAAAAGTCACAAGTAATTTGTGAATATCTTTTCAATACATCTTCTGCATGTACTCAGAGAATATATTATGAAAATCATGGTACATAATTAATCTATAGTGTCATATGGAAAATTAACATTTTTGTAATAAAATCAGCAATATTTTCAAGTGATGAACCAAAGTATGATACTCAATTATGAAAAATAAGGATATCTAAAGCTACATTCTGAAAGTATAATTTAACCATTTTTAGCCATTTTTAAAATGGCAATGCAATATTTATTTTCAAAACAGAAAAACACAAAGCTGTTGCTTTATAGCCCACTGATTTGCTGCTTATGTTGAGAAAGGATTATCACAATAGTGACACAATGCATATAATAAATAAAATAAACTTCTGTAAGAAATTATGTTCCAAAACTATGAAATACCAGTGTTCTAGAATGCACACAACTTGCATGAAAAGACATGATTAAAGAAACCAAATCCTTCTATTAGCTGCACTGAAACCCTAAAGCAATTTAGGAATTTGTTTCTTACAGACAATTAATCACATGCAGGCATGCCAGATGAGAACTATTGATTGTCCTTTTCCAGGCTAGTGGCATTCAGACAGTAGACAGACAAATGCCCTAAGCAAGGGAAGCATCTTTCTGCTTCTGTCTGGTGTAGCTTTTAATTGTTCTTTCCTAAAATGCATGACATTTGCTGTTAATCTTTAGTTTAGAGCTTACCCTTTCTTTTTGAGCAATGCATATATAAATGTAATGGTTTTTATTCACCTTAACACCCAGGTCCTTCATAAGCTCTATCTCAAAATTCACTACATCATAAGGCAGCCGAAATTGAGGAATTTCAGAAGAACTAAAAAAAAGGGGGGGTGGGGAGGAAAAAGAAGAAAAAGAAGGATTAGCATGAAAATTTCCAATATTAAAAAAATCCTCTAACATGTCCTTATTGATCAGTATTAAAGGAATATGTATTTCTTCAAAGGTATATATATATATATATATATATATATATATATATATATAT
>VMDO01041073.1:0-11461 GCA_007922755.1 Pedetes capensis
TCATCAATTCAATTAAAACTGAAAATAACTGCTCTTGATGAAATCCATTCTCCAAAGAGAAGCAGTGTGGTAAGGTACACAGATTAACAGAATTGAAGCTGCACCTCCTTGTGCTAACCTCTGAGCAGGTCATTAACAAGAGTTTCCTCATCCACAAGGAGATAATAATAGGTATTCTACTCACATTGATGTCTGTGAAAATGTTACATAAATAGTGAAGCAGCACTATGATGTTACACATAAAAGTACCTATATTAAATATTTTAAAATGGCCAGCACAGATTTGAAAGTAAAAGATTCTTAAGAGAAATAATAAATTCTAACTTAAAAATTTAAAATAAACTGCATAATTCCATTAAATTACTTCTAAACATTCTCAAAAAAATTTGAGAAGAATGATATTTTCATTTTTGTAACTGAATATACCGTCTTCCAACAAGGAAGATGAGTGCTTCATAAAAGCATGCTTAGATTCCATGTGCCTTTCTGGAATGTAAACACAGCGTGGTTAAGGTGGAGGGCTCAGATGGACAGAAGCATATCTGAAAGGTGCAATGGTGACAGTTGGTTATTACTGAGACAATGTACATGTGTGGATCTTGGCACACTCTCAGCTAAGTCATAAAGTGAAAAAGGTTAGGAATTAAACACCGAAAGAAGTAAATGGGCTCATGTCTTTTTGTCTTAGGTTCCCCGATTAATCTGTTACAAGGTTCTATGCCTGATTGCCAAAAATTTTCCCTTATGCCTAAGTGGATTTCTTTTGCTAAATATAAAGACATTTTCCTCTATTTCTGTTCTTACACACAGGAGAATAATTATTTTAGAAAAATATGAAGCAGTTTCTAAAATTTCCAAGTGGTCTCCTTTGAGTGAAAATTGTAAAAGCAGCCATCAACTGGAGGAGAATTCCATCTAGAGGTAGACTGTATTATGATGGTTCCATTGCCTTTAAACATCTGGTAGATAGCATTAATGCGCACACTCATCCAACTGGACAGAAATACAAAAACAAATGCTTAGGTGATAGAAGGTAGTAGAATAAAATTCTTTCATCATAAGAATTTTTTATTTAGCTTTTTGAGACAGCGTCTTGCTAGATAGCCCAGGTTGGCTTGGAACTCACTATGTAGTCCAGGCCGGTTTCAAATTTGTAAACCTCTTGCCTCAGCCACCCAAGTGCTAGAATTACAGGTGTGCACACTATGCCTGGCTAAGAATTTTAATTTTAAACTCTGATGTAAAACATTATGACATTGCAAATTAAAGTGAAGTAAGTCAAGCTATAGCACTAAAATAAGGTTTGATAATGTTCTATATGTGCTGAGGCCAAGTATGGTATAATGCAGAAAGAAATTATTTGGAAGTCAGGAGGTTTATGCTTTTATGTGATGTCAACACATTTCTAGGTCTTATTCCTCATTTGTTCATTAATTTGTTCAGCAAAGGTATGTTGTTGTTGTTAGGTGCCATGGAGTCTGGTTCAACTCATAGTGACCCTCATAGGGTTTTCTTTTTTATTCTTTTTTCTTTTTCTTAAGTTTTTTTTAATTTGATGATGATTTAATCCAAAAGCAACAAAAATGAAATAGATGTAACCATATATGTAACCATAAGGTATACATCAAGTATCATAGGGACTCAGTAGCTATTTCTCTGGAATATTTAAACAGACTTTGCTAGAAGCAGGAAGAAGAAACCTGGTCTCACAAATAGCATCCTTCACAGGACTTCTGCCCTGCATGGGGAGAATATATGATTATAGTCAGCAGTAATAGAACATATATTGAAACTTAATTTAAAAATATCTCACAATGGCTGATTGTTTTGAGATTGCTTTAGAAGTGGATTCCCATGCCCTTCTGTTTTTGTGGTGCTAAGGATCAAACCGAAGGCAGCAGAGAGCACAGAGCTGTGCTCTACCAACTGAGCTAAATCCCAGCCATTCATTCAAGTACTACTATGAGACAGGCATCATGTTTTAAAAAGAGAGGACTGGACCAGATGATCTCAAAGATATTTTCTTCACTCTGAAATTCTAAGGCAAAGGCCCTTGGATTCCAGCTCTTAAGACTGTTCTTCAGTTCGATCCTCCTTTCTTTTCCTCTACTATCATCTTACCGTCAGATATTTCCACCTATTATGTGGACTTCTGCAGTAGTCTCTTTGCTGGGCTTTCTTATGTCATAGCAGCAAATAGGAGGGAAGGATGAAAGGGAAACAGAACATACGACATGACCAGGTGAGCTTGTGAAATCATGGGATACCCTAAAAGCAGTCCATTTTGCCCTCTGTGAGTAGATGGGACATTTTAATAAGTCTCCTCTTCTGGTCAGGATTGGCTCGGGAACCTGGAGGTGTAAATGTTCTGTGCATGGCTGAAAAGCACAGAACACTGCTTTCCACTGGCTTCTCTGCCAATCACCTTTGCCCCATAGGCTCTATGTTCTTTCTACTTAATGCTCTTCAGTGCCTTTTTGTGGGGCGGAGTCCAAAGGCTCCAGCACCTCACATAGGGTGCTTAGTCCACGTTTTTGCCATCTCCTGCTTCTTCCCCACCTGCTCTGTGCTTTTGGGCTGCAGCTGGCCCACTCTTCTGTCAAGTCACACCCTGCAATTTTCTCACCAGCCTCTGCTTTGCTTCCTGCTTCTACTCTTGCTTAGTCCACACTAATGAACTCCTAGTCACCCTCTGAAGCCAACTTCACATTTTTGACTATATAAAATGACTTCTATATATTATTCTTCCTGACAGCACAATTCTTCAATTCATTTATCCACATTACCAGAGCCTGCGATGTGCCTGACCACAGTTTGTACAATTTTAATATTCATAATATTTATGTGGTATTTACAAACTTCATCTTGCCTAATCCTTACTAGACTCACATGAGATAGCTTTTGTTATCCATACTTTACACATGAGGAAACTAAACCAAGAAGAGATTAAGTACATTCTGAAGTCATATTGATAATTAGATCAGATTCAGGAACTTAATCCAGAACTTTGATACAAATGCTAAGTATTTCAAACATGCTAGGCTATATTTTGACTTGCAGATATTTTTGTGCCCCTCATCCAGAATGCTGGGTAAAATATCTTTAATTCCTGAAAGTGAAAATTGAGAGATGAACTATAATAGTCTTTTGATTAGCTAAGTTAATGGAGAGAGTCAGTGAAGCAAATAATTGCAAACTGGGAAATTTCCTGCCATAGCTCAGTCCATTCTCTGCAATATGCTGATTGGAAGAAGGCCTGAGAAGGCTGAGGTGGGGCAGTGACAGGCCACTGTAACTCACAACACTGCAACCAGCAGCATGAAACATAGGCTGTAGAATAAATTATTTCAATAGCTGTGTAATCCTGGGGAAGTGACCAAAGTTTTCATGTAGAGTGCATAAGTTAGACAAAAGGACAGAAGATAATTTCTGAGGTGTAGCTTTAAGAGTTCCTACCTCTGGTGAGAAGGTGGAGAGCTTTCCTGCAGCATTCATGCATGTTACTTGGAAATTTCAGTGGTGCAGTTAAACAGGTAAGTGACAAGCTTCTGGGGACTTACTGTGACATGCTCTGATTTTCTACAAAAACAGCCAGTGACTGCAATACTCTATCCATAGGCAGAGAACACTGTATCCATATTCCATCCTCCAAGATGATGGAGTAGTCACTTATTTCTCAAATGAATGAAAGACTTCTTAATCACAATTTATAATTTCATCCGGGTGACCCAGTGCAGATGCCTAATTAAAAGTTTGGTTTAAAAAAATTATGTTTAATCAGCATATATCCAACAATTACTTCATGGCAGATGTGAATTAGTTCAATGATCTATTTACATTTCCTTTGTGTTTGGCATTGAGTGGTAAGATATATTTAAATACTTGAATTTTACTCTGTTGGAAAGGAGAAAGAAAATACATTCTAAGAGAATTTAAAGGCACTGATTATTTGCTGATTCGGCAAAGATGAAACAATGCTTCAGATAAAAACTATAAGTAAAACCACAAAAAAGAAGCACAAAGACTCTTCCTTGCAAAGCTCCAAGGAGCAGAGGCTTTCTAAATAACCTGCTCACTTTAGTAATTCAGTGGCATAAATGGCCAGTACATTGTCATTTCTCTAAAAGAATGTAATCAATTTTAAACAAAAAAAGAGAGATAAATATGTTATCAGAGGGATCAAAATAGGATAAAATGAAAATAGTTACTAAGAGATAGTAAAAAGGGCTTTAAAAATATTTTAAAATCCTCAAAGTTTCTAAGAGCATAGTCAAATGTGTGGTACATACTCCTTGAGACTCTCCTGTGGGTTGTGGACACACATATAGGCTCAGTCACACATAACCAGACCCCAGGTGAGAAGACAACAACAACAACAACAACAACAACAACAGCAACAACAACAACTTGAGTTACAGAAGTATCTTATAAGAATCATCATTTTATGTGGACATTAAGCAACATGCATGCTTACTTTCAAACAGCAGTTACTATACTACTGATGAGGTATGATTTTTTTTTTTTTTAACAGAACTGGCTCCTCAGGGTCAGTGTGCCATAACCATCTTTTGGCCTTACTCTAACATAGTGTATCAAGGGGCTGCAAAATCTTCCCTGAAATGATGGGGGGCAACTGGCTGGGGCAGATTTGGGAAATCTCTCTGGACATGCTTTCTAATAGTTTATTCTACTTTATCTGCAACTGTTAACTGTCAACTGCCAGTGGTTCAGACTAAGCAAGAAAAATGAGTAAGAAGGGAAGAAAAAGTGAAAAAGATATAAAGGATTGATGCATCTATTTCTTTTCAAAGTGCAGCCTTCTGTCAAATGGTTGCAAGCTTTTGTAATTGTATGTGTTTGCTACTTGACCTACCAACACTTTTAAGATAGGTAAAGAAGTACTTTTACCCAGAAGGAAAAAGAATTTCATTTATGATACTGTGATACTGATATATAAGCAGGGAAAAAACTCTGTTTCAACACTTTTGATAACATTCTGTGAAGTGATTTCTTTGAGCTGCTTTTGAAAAAAGGTACTATTTGCTCTAGCGTGAGCAGGGTGCTGGCCCTGAGTCCCCAGAGGCAGAGGGTGGTGTCCAGTGCTGGAGCTGCTTGGTCAGAGCTCTTACCCCTACATTTCTGCCCTTTGTGGCATTTCTGCAAAGTACTCTGACGAGTGATTCCATTGCAAGCCAACTGACAATTCTTAACTGGTAGTGTAACATACTCCATTTTGTTGATCTATTTCTTCACTTCCTTCATTTGTGAGAAATTACAGGGCCCCTGCTGCTTCCTGAAATGAGGGCCACCAGGATATTTTTCCCAGATAGATTTTAGACCTGGTGCAGCATTAAGTTGCTGAGCTTCATAAAATGGCTGGCAGCAAGAACAAATGTGCTGTGCTAAAAACGTGACTGTATATTTTGTACATACTAGTTCAAGGTTTGATGAGAGAGGCCTTCTAACTTAAGAGGGAGACAGACTAGGCAGATGTGTATCTTCACTGACAGACTGTGATTGTTCAAATGTGGACCTTTTGATTTCCAATTTCAGTTTCTGAAAGAGCGATATTTTATACAAATATCAAAGAATCAGCCTGATCTTTGGGCCATATATACCAAGGATTGCCAGTTAAAATCCCTCAAACATATGAAAGGAGAAAAAATTGTTCTGGCTGCACTGAAATTTTGGAATCCAGAGAAAGATAGTTATTAGTGCTCCAATTTATGTGGAGAGAATGGGAAACCAATACAGTACTTTATGATATTAGACATGTAGGGCTTCCTCCATGGGCCATATACCTCACTGCTACTCACTCTATGCACACTGCACACAGATTCTTTATGGGGTGAATAATGCCACTAGACTTTGAGTCTCAGGAAAATGTGGAGCAATTTCACTGCAGACAATGGAAGATTATTTTATTCTCAGACATAATAGACAAATGGCACAGAGAAAAACAATCTAATCCCCTGCTGTTTCCAATGTTACAATTATTATACCCTGCTGAAGCTGATTAGAATAATTTAGTAGAGAATTATCACTGGAGAGTTTTAGTTGCCATTCTCCCTCTAGCTATCACTATTGAACATATATCTATGGGAATGTATTTGCAAGCAGATCCACATGTTTATACATTAATTTGCTCATTTATTGGTTACTAAAAATTTTGCATTTCAGCACAAAATGGTTAATAACAAAGTCAGGAACAATGAAAATGTCCTGCTTTTTAAACCTAAATCTAGTATTGTTTTTTAAATGATAGCACTAGCACTCTATTTTATATCAGATTTCTACAAATCATAATAAAATGCAAGAATCATAACCATACAGTATGAAACGAATTAATTGAAAAATGAAAGTTTTAGAAAGTTATTTGACTATTTTAGTCTAACTAACACAAAACAGTCTCTTAAATCCTTTTTACTGAATAAATATATTATTGGAGATCAGGTACCAGTGACTAATTGATTAGTAATAAAAGCTGCTACTATGTGCTCAGAAGGATAACTATATGACAGTTGATCACTTTAGAGACTTAATCTCATTTTAATCCTTGAAGTAATCTGGTAGAAAATATACTGTCTTCATTTCATAGTTGTTACGTGCCGTCGAGTCCGTCGAGTCAAGTCTGACTCATAGTGACCCTCATAGGGTTTTCAATGCCTAATTGTTTTGGGATTGCCTAGGGAGTGGGTTGCCACATCCTCCCATTTTTGCGGTGCTGGGAATCGAACCCAGGACCTCAGAGACTGCAGCGTAGTGCTCTATCAACTGAGCTAAATCTCAGCCCTTCATTTCATAGAAGAAATATTTATAGTCTAGTGAAGCTAAATTCCTCAGTTACAAAGTGATTAAGCTGCCCTATCTCTAGTGTGCTTGGGGTTACCCTCAAGCTTGTCTTCCAACTATGCAGATGTTTGGTTACAGACATGTATGAAATTTCAAGATTCATTTCATCCATTTATCTGGCATTTCTTAAGCCATAGACTAGAGTTAATCACTTGGAATTTTGTTTACACAGTTTTACATGTTTGATTGCCTGAGTTGAACAGATTTTTTGGCATAATGCAAACAAACAAGATATTTTATAATGGCACAACAGTCTTGTCTTTATTCACAAGTTGCAGACCACATGAAAAAACCCCTCAGCAAGAGAATTACCTATATTTGAACATGCTAGTCAACCTGTCAAGTACTAAAACAAACAAATAAGAATAAAATGGGAATGAAATGCCACACCTATCAAAGATGACTACTGGAGATTCACTTCTAGCTCAGAAACATCTAATAACAACAACAAACAATAAAATTATTTCAAGGTATTTTATAAGATGCTCAAATTTTGAAAATCTGGCTGCTATGAATTCTAAAATACAGAAGAAATTGGGCTGCATATAACAATTAACTGATATCAGAGTGAAGAATTTTAAAGATTTCAATAGGCACAAATGAGGAAGGGGCAATGAGCCTACTGGATAGCTATAGAGGGATCAGTGTTCATGGGTTTAGAATACATTAAACAGATATATCATTTTTGGTATGCTTTGAATTTTAGTTACACAGACATACTAACTTCTCTACATGAACAATAACCAATAATTGTTGAGGGCATGTGATTATTACCCATTTCCATTTTGAATTCCATTCATGAAGCTGATAGAGAAAGTATAAACTCATATTTCAAATTCCTAATTACAGGTCTAAGGAAGCAAGAGATCTAAGAACTTAGTCAATGAATAATATAAAAATGCAGTCAGCAGATCATAAATATTTATTGCTATATCAAAAGTCTGCTAGTCAATCTTTCAATAATTCCTTCAGCATAAAATGCTTGCATTAGGATATTGGAAAAAACATTAATTGAAATTTAGACTTAGCTTTGAAAGGATAGGAAATAGGAATTATGTCAAGTATTTTCTGCTGTCAAGTGTCTTTAATTTTTGTCTTAGTTTCATTTTTACTAATGGATTTGACTGCAGCCTCTTAAATGTATTCACCTACTAAACATGCAATTATCATTTTAAATCTGACAATGCCTCTACTTGCGTTATAGAGAAAGATTAGAGGTAAGAGGCAGAATTTTATTTTCTACAAAAGCAAAAGAAACACTAGAATAAACTACAATATCTATATCACTTAAATATTTTTCTTCATTCAGCCAAATTTTTCTTATAGACTATTAATTTTTTTAATCAGGAAAAAACTACTAATACTATTTTGACAATTATTTAATTGACTGTGGTTGATTAATAGTCAACTGGAAAAATACATGTAAAATAACTCTAATTATGATATATCTTGTATGTTTATGGATTAGAGGAAACAACGTTGTTTTTTCAATATCTTACAAGCTAAGGGAATATTTAAAATATTAACCTAGTTATCTGTGGGAATGATCATATCATTCCTGTGCATAAAATTGCATAGTAAGGGAGAAGATAAGTTATGATGTTCTTGGTAAATTCTAGTGGAAAGAGGAGACTTGCAAACACTGTGGGGAGGGGCTAGAGATACAAATGTCAGAGTCATAAGTATAGGGATATAAGTTCATGAGCTTTCATCCTAGAATCTTTTAAAAAATTTCTCTAAAGATTCCATATTTAAAATGATTTTTCAACATTAGCTTTATTTATTAAGTAATAATTATTCTATCTTTACTAATTTTACTAGCAGTTAGAGTTTCTAAGAACCATGAATCAACCAGTATAACTCACAATAGATTGATGTATTTTTAGTCATTATAAAATAATTTAATACTTTATTATCCATTCAATAAATGTTTATGGGGTCCGTACCAAGTGCTTTAAGAAAGGTCTAGCAAATAAAAATATGGGTAAGATATAGTCCTTGAGCTTAAAATACTATGATACAGCAAAGAAAGGTTGCTTATGTTTACAATGATTAAATGCATGATTACCATTTAGTAATTCAGTGAAATATTAAAAATAATCAGTGTGCACAAAAGTACCAAACAAAATAAAACGAGTGACAGGAAACACTGCCTCTTCTTTTTGGTATAACATAGGAATCAGCTACCCTTATTTCTCATTTATCTAGTGGGCATCCAGTACATCAATGACATAGAGTAAGGGCTCATAAATATTTACTGAAAGCCAAAATTAGGAGTTCTTCCACATTTTAAGAAAGTATGAGCTGTCAAAGAACTGTTAAGTTTGGGAACTGGTGTTAGCAAGGGAGAAGACTGAGAGAAAGAAGCCAGTGAAGGATACAGGAAAAGAGACACTGTAGAGGAGAGCCATAATGGTAGGGCCAGAGAATGATGGTGTTTAAACAGAGTCTGATCTGTTTCCAATGTGGTAATAACAGAACATTAGACTGAAAGTGGCCAATGATTTCACCAAGTGGCTTTACCCCAGGGACATTTCCAAACTTAGTTTCAGTAGGGTATTTAGGGTAGAGAAAATAGTATAGGATATTGGAGAGGGAATGAGTAAGGAGAAAATAGATTGGGCTATCCATTACAGTGAAGAAGTCTGATAGGGAAAAGTAGAAGAGGAATCAGAAAGTAACTGAAAGGAACAGGTAGACAAGACAGAGAGGAAAGAGAAATGTAAGATATTGAGGAAAGAAGGAAGGAGGGTGCGATCCAAGATCAGAGGATGTAAATTTGAAAGGTTGACTAGAAGTTTAGGTTTAGAACAGAGAAAGGGCACCTTTTCTCCCCCCTGACTCTGGAAGGGAAACCAAAAAAGTAGCAGGAGCAATAATACAATTACCTTCACCTTGATTTAATTCACTACCTCAGCAAAGTAGGACAAAAGATGAGAAATGTGGCAGGGATGGGGAATTATAGACCAAACTCCAACAACAACCCAATCTGCATTCTAAGATTTTTGAGTGCTCCCTTCCCTGATACAGAGCACCATTAACTACCTGGTGATTTCATGGCAGTGATGCTCCTGAAGATCAAGTTCAGAAACAGGAGACAACCGTGTGTGGACAACCGTGGAACAGAGGCATTTATTAGTGAACTGAGATTGTCTGCTTTACTAATCCTGATAAACAAAAGCCCATAATTTAAATATTTCAATATTTGCCTAACTTCTACCTTGTGTTTTATAGATCTGGATTTCCTCCCTGTGCCTTCCTCTCTCATAATGCAAGTTAAAGAAGAGATCACTACTCAAACATAAATGTAGAAGAAATTTGTTTTCATAAGGAGCTTGCCATGGTTAGTTTTATGTGTCAGCTTTCCTAGGCCATAGTACCCAGTTAGTCAAATAAATACTAATCTTGGTATTACTGAGAAGGTATTTTGTAGATGCGGTTAACATGTACAATTGGTTGAAAGTCATTAAGGCCATCTTCAATAATCTGGTGGGCCTCATCAAGTTAGTTGAAAGGCATTAAGAACAAAATAGGTTAATAGGTTTCCCTGAGAAAGAAGAAATTCTACCTCAAGACTAAAGCCTTGGCTCCTGCCCTAGATTTTCCAATCTATTGGCCTTCCCTACAGATTTCAGACCTGCCAGCCCCACCATTTGCGTGAGCTAATTCCTACTGCTACTGTGTCAATGGAGCATCCATTGAGACCAAAGCTGAAACTTTACTAAGAAAAGTTTTGACCTTTTATTTCCAGAACCACACATGGTATCTATTTAAACTCATTTATTAAATTGTAATGAATGAAAGTGAAGATTGTGATGGTGGTCATGATTAGAGGTAAGAAATATGTTAGGGTTGGAGAGAGAGGAGTTTTATATCCAGATTGGTTTGACCATACTGGATTGTACTTGTTTGTTGTTAGGTGCTGTCAAGTCTGAAAACATTTGCCCACAGGATGGCTTGCACCATTCCAAGTAGATACACTGGCATGTCCATGTCTACTGCTTTGTGGGTAAGTTGTGACCCACCATATTGTATACGATTTGTGTGTCTTTATATTTAAATTTTTCTCTGCTTACTCTCACTGTTTCATACAGAATCTTAATTTACCTACCTGCTAAATGTTACACATTTATCACCCTGTGGAACAGAGGCATGTATTTAGTGTTATAGGAAATATCTGGTTATCTTTAAGTAAAAGAAAAAACTAATTATTGCTGAACCCGTGGAAGCAGCAGTCAAGAAATCAAAAGACGCATTGCTCTAGGAAAAGCTGTGGCAAAAGATCTCTTTAGAGTATTGAAAAGCAAAGATGTCACATTGAAGACGAAGGTGCATCTGACTCATGCCATGGTATTTTCAGTGGCATCATATGGTTGTGAAAGCTGGACATTGAACAAGAGAGACAGAAAAAATTGATGCTTTTGAATTGTGGTGCTGGAGACGTCTATTGAATATACCATGGACTGCCAAAAGAACCAACAGATCTGTCCTAGAAGAAGTACAACCAGAGTGCTCCTTGGAAGCAAAAATGGCCAAACTGCATCTTACATATTTCGGACATGTAGTCAGGAGAGAACAATCCCTGGAGAAGGACATCATGTTTGGAAGA
>VMDO01041074.1:0-11446 GCA_007922755.1 Pedetes capensis
ACACACACACACACAGAGTCCGACACATTACTTTCAAAAATTTTCCAGGTGTACCCAAATGGGTCTTCGAAAACCTTGTTCCTGTTCATTTCCCACCCCTCAAGTTCACCATATTTGAAGCGAACATTTTAAATTACGTTTTCTATAGATGATGCCTGTGGGTTCACCGTACCTCTCCCTTCTTGATATAATGATGATATTTAACTAGTATTTTCATTTCAAGCCATTATGTAGTTACTGTTTAGAGCCTGGAAATGAATCTGCTCTCTGCCTGCCCCTCAGACATCCATGATTTTGCCATATTAAAATGCAAAAAGTAAAAAAAAAAATACACTATTTTGTATCTAGCTGTGACTATAGTACAACATGAACCTCTTACTTAATTACTATGGCAAATGTGATTTCAAAAAAAATAGAGAAGAAAATCAGTTCCTGCTTCTCCACAGTGACCATAGGTGGAACTGCTATTATGCAGCATTACTAACAGACAAGCCTAGAGAATGGCAAGAATTTCTATTACTTACAGAGGCCTTGTTTTTAAAATGAAAAACAGAACAAAACAATGGATTTTCTCGCTTAACCAATCTATATCCTTTTTGTCTTCTCCAAACTTTATGATGATCATTCCGGTAGAGAATAGCTTGGCCAAGCTATAACTCACCGTGATTTAATTAGCTCTAATAACAACACTTATTCCTGCTTAGAACCCCTGAGGATTCATTGCAACAGAAGGGCATAAATTGACAAATGCCTACAATAGGGAATGCCTGTCCTATTATAACTCTTACTTCTGGACTCTCATAAAATAGAAACACCAGTCTCTTCCATCTTCAATTTCCAATGGATTATTCTCCCTGGGCCCCCACCAAGTGGTGAATGACACCTGTTTGGGTCCAGCTGATACTCAACAGCCTGACATCATCTTAGAAGCAAACTAATATCCTTGCATTTTCCCAAACATTTCTCTCCTTTGAACTGGTATTTACATAGGTCTTTTTCCAGAGTATAGAAAATTTGCTAGTACAGTCACCATCTAAGTCTGCGCTGACCTGTGATTTGCCTTGAAGGAAACCTGAGTTTGCTTATCTCAGCTTAAGAATTAAATCAGAACTCGTTGCTTAGTCAGGGACTTTTTCAGATAATTAGAGTTGGGTTTTTGTGGTTGTTTTTGTCCTAAATAATTTGAGTTCTTTTTATTTAATGATTTCCATTTAATCTAGAAAATAACTAATGAGACCTTTTATAATGAAGCAATAGTAAAAATGGCTTACCAATTCACATATTTTTGTCTCTAGTTTTAAGAAATTAAGTGATTTGAAAATAAATTTAGAAATAGAATGATTCCAGAGATGCTTGTGATAAGCTATACCATCCTAAGCAGGATGGATTGCTTCCTTATTTTTAAACTGCTCCATTGTAGAGAGATACATTGCAATCAATAGAAGCAAAATATCCAATAACTAAGCTTTAGGAGAGAGTCAAAGGAAAATATAACCTCCACATCTTGTTTCACACTTTTCTCAAATTAGTCAGAGCTAGGGTTAGGGGGGTTAGGGTTAGGGGCCCGTAAAGCCATGAAACACATGAAAAAATGCTCAATATCCCCAGCCATTAGGGAAACGCAAATTAAAACAACTCTGAGATTCCACCTTATACCAGTAAGAATGGCCAAGATCAATAAAACAAATAACAACAAATGCTGGCAAGGTTGCAGAGAAAAGGAAACACTCTTACACTGTTGGTAGAGCTGTAAATTAGTCCAACCACTTTGGAAATCAATATGAAGGTATCTTAAAAACCTAAAAATAGATCTACGGTATGACACAGCTATCACGCTATTGGGAACTTACCCAAATGGAGTCATCATACCAGAGAGGCAGCTGTATCGCCATGTTCAATGCAGCACTTTTCACAATAGCAAGGATATGGAATCAACCAAAGTGCCCATCAATGGAAGAATGGATAAAAAAAAAAAAACTATGGTACATATATACAATGGAATACTACTCAGCAACCAAAAAAATGAAATAATGCCATTTGCAGCAAAATGGATGGAATTGGAGAATATTATTTTAAGTGAATGAACACAAGCTCAGAAAGAGAAACAACACATGTTCTCACTCATATGTGGGAGCTGAATCAAAATTACAAGAAGGAAAACATCCTATGCGGATGTTGGAAATTTAAAAAAAGCTAAAGTCGACCTAGCGGAGAAGGGACAATTTGGGGAGTGCAAAAGAAGGAGGGAGGGATCTAGCAAAATGAGGAAGTCCTGGGAGAGGAGAGAGGGGAGAGGAGGAACAAGGAAGGGTGAGGAATGGGGGAGGGGTGACCTCAGTATGAACAGCCCAACTTTAATAGTCCTGGAAATAATTATAATAACACCAATAATACCAAGCAATGGTAGTAATACAGATGGGCTAGAAAATTCATGTAATAGTACTGACAATGTAAAAAGATAGTTCACTACAGAAAACGTTTCAATCTTAAACATAATTGGGACCCAAGGATATATAGAAAAATATTACCACAAAAAGACAAGCAAATGGAAGAGAGGTCTTTGGTGGAGGGTGGGATGGGGAGAAGAAGTGCACAAAAGGGTAAGGGGGAACTTATCTGTGTAATGTACAACAAAATGCATATATGGAAATGTCACAATGAAATGCATGTTCAGAACGAATCACATTAAGTTGTACATTAAAAATTTCCAATAAAAAAATAGTCAGAGCTTACATTTAAAATCTGCTTTTCATTACACTTTAGTAGCTGGTGAGCTGCTAATGCTCGGGGAAACAGGGAAAAGCCATCACAAGTTCTTCATCTGTAGATCATCTGAGCAATAATCTACATTTTCTAGAATCATCTTCTCTATAATGGGGGGGTCAAGACACAGAGATTCTGATTTTAAATTGTTGTCGTTGTTGTTGTTGTTGTTGTTGTTAAGTGCCCTTGAGTCTGATGCATAGCAACCCTCATAGGGTTTTCAATGGCTGATTGTTTGGGGATTGCCTGGGGGGGAGGGGTATGGGGTGGATTGCCACATCCTTCTCCCATCTTTGCAGTGCTGGGCTCAAACCCCCGTCTTCAGAGTGCAGAGCAGCAGTTTACCAAGTGAGCTAAACCCCAGCCCTGGTTTTAAATACTATGTCGAAATAATAAAGTGGTGTTTTCACAGTTGAATTAACATGTATGACTAAACTCAAATATCAGTATCACAACAATTTTCCCTAAAGGAGCCTGGCAAAAAAAAAAAAAAAAAAAAAACATGACTGAGAAAGGGAACACACACAGTGTTGAGTACCTGGGATTGGCCTTCCTTTAGGGGTATACAGAGCATTCCTTAAAATCCTCAGGAAAAAAAAAGAAAGAAAGATCAAAGGAAGAGAAGGAGGAAGGGAGGGAGAGAAGGAAAGAGAAAGGGAAGCAGAGACAGAGGGCAAAGGAAAGAGGACAGAATCATCTTTCACAAAGTCTCTGAAGAAAAGGCAATCGAGTCTTGCAATTTAAAAAGAAAATCAAGGATAAGATTAATACAGGTGGAAGTTTTTCTACTGAAAAGAAATAGAGAGGCTCCTATGGCTACCAAGAAAATTAGCTGCTCCTCCCAAGCTCAGGCTCCAGTTAGAGCCAAGCCAGCTCCACAAGTTAGGAAAAGAGAAGAGAAAATTGAAAGACAAAGATTTTTAAAGACAGAAGGAAATGACAAGGCTGCTCCATAAAGTGCCAAATCGAATAAAAGAAAATCTGAAAGTTTCAAGATGCCAATTCAAAGTTCTTATTTAAAAGTCCTGATTTCCAGTAAGCTCATCTGGTGTACTTTATAGTGTCAAAAAGAAACAAAGCAGGCTGCTTGGTAATGGCAAATGAGGACAGATGAGGAAAGAGTTTCTTGGCTGAACTAAGTGTTAGAATTGTGAATGAGATTAGGGGGTCTGTCATTCCATTCACAGCCTTAATGGTGCCCCCTTGTTATACCTGGCTTTATTCTAAATCCTTCCTTGGTCCCCTTCCCTGAGCTGTGGGGTTCATCCCACCAGAGGAAAGGAATAGCCTATAGTAAGAACTAGGTTGGATTTTTTAAAAATCATTTACCTACATACTATGTGGGGCTGGGAATTAGGTCAGTTGGTAGAGCACCGCTCTGCAGTCTCTGAGGTCCCCAGTTCGATTCCCAGCACCACAAACATGGGAGAAGGATGTGGCAACCCACTCCCAAGGCAATCCCAAAAAAGATAAAACAATCTGCCATTGAAAACCCTATGAGGGTCGCTATGAGTCGGACATGACTTGACGGCACCTAACAACAACAACAACATACTATGTACTGCCTAGTTCCAAAGGGCTACGGTTTAGCTCCATTGGTAGACTGCTGCTTTGTACTCACTGAATCCCTGGGTTTGATCCCCAGCACTACAAAAATAAGAGAAGGACCTGGCAGCCCATTCCCAAAGCAATTCCAGAAACAATCAGTCATTGAAAACCCTATGAGTAGCAGAGAAGGACTGACATAGTGCTAGGCATGGCACAGTGTCAGGGAGTGTTTTGTTCTGTTGCACATAGGGTCACTATGAGTCCGACTCAACTCAATGGCACCAGAAACTAAAAATCAGAATCAGGCAAGTCAGCCATTCCCACAAGGATACAAATACTGGGATCACTAGCTGAGCTCTGAGCTCTACCAGTCAAAGCAAAACAGGGACAAGATGGAGACATAACTGTCATCTGATCATTTTTCATATCCAAAAAAAGAAGTCAACCCACTACCCTAGATTATACACAACCAACCAGTTAAGCGAAGCCAGTCAACCCCACCTCCCCCTTCCCATCCCTCTATTCCAAGAGTTGTGCCAAGAGCCACAGGAGGCTGTAGAATAAACACACGTCATCCTGAAGCTACAGTTGTACACAAAGATTTGGGTGTGAAAACCTTTTTTCAATACAAAGTCATTTATAAAAGTTGTATAAAACTTTAAGGTAAAATCCAAGATGGAAATAATATCATGCATGGATGGCCACTTTGGATTCAGACCCAGAATCCATTCATTACCCTGTGCTGTGAGGATATTTCAGAGAAGACAAGACTAAAGATCTGCACTCTCTGTTTATGCCCTCTGACATACTCAACTCACAGAAATTTGTCCTATGGAAATGATCCACTGAATGCCACAGATATATGTAAAAGGTGATTGATAACTGCACTATTTATAATAGGAAAAACTTGTGATACTTGAGTGACCCCTGCACACTGTGGCCCATACAAATAATGGAATACTTTGCATGGCTTTATAAAATGGGGCACAAATATATTATTGGTATAAAGTATGTTTGGGCTATATTTTAAATGAAATGGATCATTAGAAAATAGTATGTTTTGCTCATACATAGAACAAAGATCAAGCATCTGATTGTAATTGAGTAGAAGGGATGGCTGGTGATTCTTGGTAACTTTTGTTTAACCATATTTTCTATAATAAACAGGTACTGTTTTGTAGTAGGTAGAAACTGGTGTTGTTATTGTTAGGTGGCGTCGAGTTGTGTCAAACTCATAGTGACCCTCACAGGGTTTTCAGTGGCTGAATGTTTTGGGGATTGTTCCAGGAGTGGACTGCCATGTGCTTCTCCCATTTTTGCTGAGAATTGAACCCAGGGTCTTAGCGAGCACAGAGTGGCATATAGAGGGACTTCTTGCTGTGGGTAGGGAGGTGTGGTAGAGAAGAAACTCCTACACTTCCTTAATGATCTCCCTCAGCTTCATTTCCTGCTTCTCCCACCCTGGTCCTTTGCCTACCACAAATAATTCTGTAACTGTAGCTTTCAAGCAAGAGATACCGTCTTACTTCCACACTTTATAGATGGCCTTCCCCCTGCCTGACATGTCCTTTACCTTTCTTACCTGAGGAACATCTTGTTTGATGATAATTTGGCTTCCTGCTGGCCTTCACCTAAGGAGAGGGCATTCCCACTGCTCCATTCAATTACCTGATGCCCCCTCACAGTAATGCCTTTCCGTGTAAATTAATACAGACTGCTGCTCTTCTTCTAAGTCAGTCTTTGCTGCTTGGTCAATGTGAGTCCCCCTCCCCAAGAGTGCCACTGAATGAAATTCAACATACTAGGGATTTTTGGCTCACACGGCAAACATGTGGGTTCTCCATCATGGTGAAAACAGGGGATGCAAATCCTGTGAGCCCTCCCCCTTGGGCAACCAGGTACCCCAATATCATTCCTTTCACCAGACTAGAGTCCTAGTTTTCCACTATCATCATGGATAATCTCTATATAATTATTCAAGTAGACCAAGAGCTTCATTCCAATTGTACCAATAACATATTTTCACCATATTATAATCAACAAGAGAATAGTAATGCCTAGATATCAGTGCATGTGATAGGCAGGTTAGCTTAGGCATTAGCAGGCCATATGGAGGAAAGGGGGATTGAAAATCCTACCAAAGCCCTGGGATCCATCTACAAAACAAAGTCCTTAGGCACATGTCACACCAGGCACTCAGAGCTCCACACCTGGGACTGATGTCACATTAGGCATTCCCTGTGTGTGCTGGCTCTCCCTTCTTCCACAGCTCTCTCTCTCTCTTCTCTTCTCTCTGATCTTTTCTCTCTAGCCACCCTGTCCATGTCCCTCCCTTCTCTTGGGCTTGCCATCTTCTCTATCTATCCAAGGCAACTTTCCTTCTAAAAACATACTTCACTCTCCTACACCCTCTGGCTTTTTTACCTTCCCTTGGGGAATTGTTGTTGTTAGGTGCTGTCAAGTCAGGTCTGCCTCATAACAACCCATACACAGCAGACAAAACACTCCCTGACACTGTACCATGACCAGCACCATGTCAGTGCTTCTCTGCTATTCATGGGTTTTCAATGGCTGATTATTTCAGGATTGCTTCAGGAGTGGATTGCCATGTTCTTCTCCCATATTTTTTGCAGTGCTGGGGATTGAATCCAGGGCCTTGGAGAGTGCAGAGCAGCTCTCTAACAAGTGAGCCAAACCCCAGCCTTGCTTGGGGAATAGAAATACTCTTAGGCAGAGTCACCCAGGGAACATAGGTTTTCCCAAGTTCCTTTGTAGATTTACCATATAAGCTGCTTCAGGTGCTTCAGTTTCCCCTGTAATTCCTTAAAAGTGTATTATCTTTAATAAACCTGTTCTGTACTCTCTATTATAACTTTTGTGTGAGGTATAAACTCTTTTATATGCCAGATACAAGGACCAGGGTTTTGTTGCCTGATTCAAGGACCTGCCTCTCTCCATTCCCCACAAATCTCTTATAACATATGCATTCCATCTCTGAAAAGTTTTGAGCACTGAGCTTGTGATAGGCAGTTGTGTGTGTATGACAGATTAATAAAGAAAGTGATTTATACCAACACTTTAGCTTATTCCACCTCACGTGCTGCTCTCTCCGATGGAAAATCACATTTCCTAGATAATTTTGTATCTGCCTAGCTGCTTCCAATTGCAAACATAAATGGGGAAAACAACAACATGAGCAGACTTTGAACAAGAATCCTGACAATTCTTTGCTTTAGGGAACTGGCAGAAATTGCACCAGCTTCCAGGACCCGACCCATCCTAATCAGAAATACTACTTCTCAATCTCAATCATTCCAACAGATGATGGTATAGGGAAAGTTGGATAGGAACCACCTGCTAAAAGCAAACATCTTCACCTAGACTTGCACCCAGCCCTTAGTCATCTACTTTTGGCCTGATGAAGCAGTGGCGTGTCTGAGGATTTCCTCTATGTTTGGAATGAATTTTTAACACAGCTTCAGAAAGGAAACCTGTGTCAGCACAATTTGCACTCTGGAACGGGTTTTTGTGTGCAGCCATCTGGGTTTTCAGCTGCCATTTCATAAGTTTCTGCCTTGAGGAAGGTCATTTCCAACACTTAACTTGGCTTCTTGTTATTGCTCAGCCTTACTTAATCCATTATCCCATGTGGCCCCAGGCTCACCCTTTGGACATAATCTGATTTTAAAATGACGTGGTCAGGGTGCCATTAGTGGTGCCACCTGGAACCACTCCCCGAATGTCCCCCTCAACAGGAAAATTCCACTCTACCCCCATATAAGGAGCCATCTTGCTGTACCTTGCTGCTATTCTCATTTCCAGAGGCAGCCACTCTGTCCTTCTGCTTGTTAAAATCTCTCGTGCGAGTTCTTGAGTGCCGAGTGGTCTTTGGGAGACACTTTCACTCTGGATTGCTTTGGGGAAGAGAGAGAGGTGGCAGCCAGGAAGCCCATTCATCAAGCAAAAGAGATCCAAGGGTAACACAAAACTCAGGAATGATCTCTTTACTACTTGTTGGACAGATTTGAAGCCCCTACCTGCAGCCATAGCCCTATGGAATCCGATCCCGGCAGATCTCGGAAGCTAAGCAGGGCCAGGCCTGGTTAGTACCTGGATGGGAGACCGCCTGGGAACACCAGGTGCTGCAGGCTTGGGAGAAGGACCTGGAAACCCCCTCCCAAAAATCAATCTGCCATTGAAAACCCTATGCACAGCAAAGAAGCACTGACAATAGTGTTTCCCTTGTTGTACAGAGGGTCGCTGTGAGTCGGATACCGACTCGACGGCACCTAACAACAACAACAACAACAACAACAACAAACCCCCAAATAGCTACTACCATGTACCAGTGTCCCCAAGCTTACATCAGAGCCAACAGCCTAAGCCACGTGACTTTAGTGCCACCTGAGCAAGCAAAGCCATGAGAGTGATTACCACGGTGGCATCATGTTTACAGCTCAGAACCGTCATAGACTTCATCTGCTTCAAGAAGAATTGGCGTTAAAAGCTCTTCAGTCTCACTAGTAATCATGGCAATGAAAATACACACCAAGAGATGATTTTTACCTGTCAAACTAGTAAAGATTTTTTTAAATGTTTTTGTCTGGTGTGACAAGGGTGTAGGGAAGCAATCAGCCTAATGCTCTGCTGGAGGAAGCGTACATCAGTACAGCATTTTGGAAAACAGCGTGTCAACATGCATTATAAACCTTAAAACTCTGTATACAAATGAGCCTAGCAGTTTTTCCAGCTGAGAAAACAGAAAACTTAATTCCTAATGATTTGATCAATAAGGAAATTTATTATCTCACAAAGAATGGCTGTAAAAAAGCTTCAGGGCTGGTCAACCCAGAAACTCTACGACATTAACAAAGGCCTCTGTCTGCTCTGCCAACATTAGCTTGCTGGCTCATGCCCCTTCCTGGAAGCACATTTGCATACTTTAAATATCCAAAAGTAAGCAAACAAACCCTGCCTCTTTTTGGATCTCTTTAAGAACTGCTGTTGTTGTTGTTAGGTGCTATCCATTGTGACCCTATGTACAACAGAAGGAAGCACTCCCTGACACTGTGCCATGCCCGGCACTATGTCAGTGCTTCTCTACTATCCATAGGGTTTTCAATGGCGGATTGTTTCAGGAGTTGGTTGCCAGGTCCTTCTCCAGTTTTTGTGGTACTGGGGATCAAACCCAGGGCCTCAGAGGGTGCAAAGCAGAACAGCATTCTACCAAGGGAGCTAAGCCCCAATCCCTTTAAGAACCAGGAAGTTTTTTTCAAAAAAAAAAAAAAGAAAGAAAGAAAAAGAAAAAGAAAAGAAAAAAAAAAAAAAACAATGAAAACAATCCTTACTCCCATTCCATTGACCTAAACAAGTGATCCTCAAAAGTGACCCTTGGACCAGCAGCTTTAGCTCACCAGGGAAGAAGTTAGAAATGTACATTCTTGGCCCACCCCAGACCTACTGAGGCAGAAACACAGCAGTGGGGCTGATTCTGATGCTTGAGAGTGCGGACCAGTGACCTCAGTCAACTAAGTGACAAGGGGAAAGGAATTATCATAGGTGGCTTGAGAATGATCATGATCCACTTCCTTGGGCTGGAATCGCCTCCCCTGAGCACAAGGCTTTCGCCTCTCTGACTTCCATCCTGCCTGGCCACTGACAGAGCGAGCGCCTCAGGTTGCTTTCTCAGGCAAAGTCTCTCAGCTGTGGAAACGAAAACCTAACTCAAAATGCCTTTAAAAATAATGAGATTTAATGACGCATATAATACGTGTGAGAGTAAAATACTCAAGGCTTAATTCAGATATTTACCTCTCACTCTAAAGTGTACATGAATTTCCTCTTCTATTGCTCTATCTCTGCCCCCGCCCCCCCCATTAAGGGGCTGAAAAAGTATGAGATCCTGTGCTGGTTTTAAAATATGTCTCTATAGTCTTGGACCCTCTTCTCTTCAAAGGGTGCAGTTTGATTCTCTTTTCCTTGAGTGTAGTCTGTACTTAGTGACTTGTTTCTCACAAAGCAAATGGCAGAAATGACTGCGTCTTTTATGACTACATCATTAAAGATATTTTGGCTTTCTCATTGCTGTGCAATCTCTCTCTCTCTCTCTCTCTCTCTCTCTCTCTCTCTCTCTCTCTCTCTCTTTCTCTCTCTCTCTCTCTCTCCTCCCCCCACCCCTTCTGTCTCTCACTGAACTCTTGCTTGGGAGGAAGCCAGCTGCCATATTGTCGGTACTCAAGCAACCGTAGAGTGGATTCCATTTGGTGAGGAACTGAGGCCACCTGCCTAACCTGTGCTAGGAGGGAGCATCTTGGAATTCAATCCTCCAGCCCCAGCCAAGCCTTCAGATGACTGCAGCGCTAGCTTGACTTCAGCCTTTAGACGCACGAGAGACCAGAGCCATACAGCTAAGTTGCTTAAGAATTCCTGACTCGGATGCTGCAAAATGTTTGTTGGCTTTTTTAAAGCAACAAATTTTGAGGAAATTTGTTATATGTTGTTGTTATTGTTAGGTGCTGTCGAGTCGGGTCCAACTCACAGCGACCCTCAGCAGGTTTTCAATGGCTGATTATTTTGGGATTGCTTCGGGAGTGGATTGCCACATCCATCCCCCGATTTGTTATATAGCAATAGTTAACTAATAGAGACATCTAGCAGAATTGCTTGCCTCTGGGGCACATGCAGATTTCAATTTTACTTTACAACCTTCTCTGCCTCTCAGACATATCTGATTCCCCAGTAGCGGGTGTGTTGCAGGTAAATTAGCCCCCATTTTCTTCCTACACTTAGGCCTCATTACTGATTGTGGTCCATTGGATGAAGAGCCATTCCTCTTCTTAGCCTGATTAGGTTTCTTTTAGATTCCCTGGCATCTCTTCTGCTTCTGATTTCTGTGGCTCTTATTCTTTGCTACTTTGTTGCTCTGCATTCTAACCGGGATCTATAGGAAAGAAATTCTACCTCATCCTACACCAGTGAGTCTTGCCATAGAAATTTCTGCCAGGCATCAGGGGTAGAGGAAGAAGTAAGAGGACTTGTGATTCAAGGGAAAGCTTGGTAGTAAACTTCAAATCCCACCTCAGAAGAATGGAGCGGGGTGGGGGGGACACCTGCTGAGATATCTGCATTTTCCCAA
>VMDO01041075.1:0-11462 GCA_007922755.1 Pedetes capensis
TCTGTCATGAAATACAATGTTGTCAGTGATAGAATAATATCCATACGCCTACAAGGAAGGCCAGTTAATATGACTATTATTCAAATTTATGCACCCACCACCAAGGCCACAAATGAAGAAAGGGAAGACTTCTATCAGCTTCTGCAATCTGAAATAGATCAAACATGCAATCAAGACATACTGATAATCACTGGTGACATGAGCAATGATAGGAAAGATGAACTGGAAAATATATAATCTCAACAGTAATGACTCTTGCAACAAAAACAATGCTTGATGAAAAATAGCAAAAACAAAGCAAACAAAAAACCCAACAACAACTACAACAAAAACAAACAAAAACAAAAGTGTGTGGCTACCAAGAATCATCAACTTTGATCTGGGAGGGAAGGAAGAAGGATTGTGGGGTGAGAATATCGAATATCCCATAAAGGATGCATTCAGCACCATTTCAGAGGCCAGGTGTTATGGCAAAGAGGTGGCAGCCAGAAATGTTCTATGAATGGAGCTTCTTTGTAAGGATGTTTGATAAGAATGAGCTTGAAAATCCTTTGACTGCAGAAGAGTTCACCATTTATTTTGTGACAAAGTTCTTAAAAGGGTTTCTCTCTTAAAGATAAATTTTACAGTTTTCCATTCCAACAAGACAAATATTGCATATTTGGGAACCTCTTCTGGGAAGAAAATTCTAAGGCTATCAATAGAATTGACAAATGACAGTAAAGGCTCAAATTGGTAGAAAATCCAGAAACAAGCACTGAGAGGTAAATCAACAAGGTTCACTGTTACTATGGATGAGGAAGGAAGCTGGCAGTCAGAATTAACTGCAAAGAGATTAGGAATATTAACTGGACCACACATAGGTGCAAATGGGTGCATTAAATCTTCTCCCAGGGTGACACAGTGTCAGATGATATGTGATTTGTAAGGAGTCTCACAGACTTTCTGTAAGCCTAAATGTCTCTGTCTGGCTCCAGAATCTGCAGTAAGACCAGGAGCATCTTGTCACTGTGGAGTTTATGATGCACAATGTCATTATAGGTCCCAGTATCCTCAGGCATGAACACAGCCTTCCGTGTGCTCTCTGCCTCCCCAGAATAATACAGTCTTGTCCAAATCCCTTCTGAACATTTTGCTCCAACACTGAGCAGGGGCCTGTGTTCTCCCTGTCTCTGAACTAAAAGGGACTTGAGAGACCTAATGAGATACAGTGTGTGGTCCTTTGGTGGATCTTGACAAAAAAAGGACTGACTGCAAAAACCATCTTGGTGACAATTGGAGAAACTTAAATATAGATTGGGTATTAGGTGATATGAAGGAATTATTCATTTTGTTAGGTTATGACAATGGTATGGTGTTGGGATTCCCAGGGGGATAGAGGGTACCCCAAACATGGCCAGTCCCAGGAACTCATCTAGCCTACTTGGAATCCTATGGGGCAAGATAGCAATGAGTCACCTTTGCTATACATCCAGGTATCTCACTCTTCCCCCTCCCACTGAGTGGGCCAAGATGGCACCCAAGGTATGGTAGCATTTAAAACCCCCCTGGTGCCTAATTGGTCACTTCTGATCCAACCCTATTCCCCTGATTGGCTGGCTATCAGGCCATATAAACTCCAGAGCTCAGAGATCAGCAGCCATTCTGACCACCATCCAGGAGAAGCTCACCGGAACCTTGTGGTTCCTTAAGGGCCCAAGGCCCATTCACTTATCTGCCTAGCCTAACTTTCAGCCTTCCTCTGACCTGCCTTCATCATACTTAAACCTGCCTGCCACTTCTATGTGACCCAAGCCTCTACAATGCTGGATATCCTACACAGACTGACAGTTTCACGGGGCAAGACTCTGGGAGTCAAGCACAGGGCCCCCCCGGAAGTGGCGAAATCTGTGAGCCAGAAGAGCACCCGGGAGGCTCTGCCCCAGCAGCAGAGACAGCAGCTGAGCACTCCCCTTCTCCAACTCCCCTTTCTCCTCTCCCTAATCCTCCATTCCTTTCCCCTCCATCCGGAATAAACCCCTGTCCTTCTATCCTGTGTGTGACACTGTTCTCTGGCCGCAGCCTCGCCACCTGGTGCAGTGTCGGGGCACGCACCTCTTGCTTCCACCCACAACGTAGAGAGAGAAAAACCCTAGGAAGAACCCGACAGTATGGTGGTTTCTGTGGTTTGAATGTTTGTGTCCTCTCCCCCATTCATATGTTGAAACCTAATCACCAAATCACCAAAGTGATAGTATTAGGTGGTAAAATTTACAGGGTGATTAACTCATCAGGACATAACCCTTAGAAGAGAGATCTCAGACAGCTCATTCATACTGCAATTCCTAGAAAAAAAAAAAATGGAAAAAGCTTCATGACATTGGACTTATCAATTATTTCTTGGATATGACACCAAAAGCACAGGTCACAAAAGCAAAAATAGGGGCTGAGGATGTAGCTCAGTGGTAGAACACTTGCCTAGAATGAGCAAGACTGTGGGTTCAATCCCTAGCACATACGCGCTCATGCACACACAAAGTTAAGACAACAGCAAAAATAGGACAGGGGTGGTGGAATAGACCTAAAATCTCAGCGCTTGAGAAGTTGAGGCAGGAGACTTGAAAGTTCAAAGCCAGCCTGCACTATATAGCAAGCCCTTGTTTCAAAAAAAAAAAAAAAAAACCAATAAAAATAGGCAAATGCAGCCACATCAAACTTAAAAAATTTTGCATATCAAAAGACACAATAAATAGTGTGAAGGAAATCCTGTCATATGCTACAACATGGATGAAACTTGAAAACATTATGCCAAGTGAAAGGAGCCAGTGCAGAAAGACACACTGTATCATTCCACCCACACATGGTACCTACAGTAGTCCCAGAGTAGAAAGTGGAATGGTGGTTACCAGGGACTGGAGGAAAGGACGACATGGGAGTTGTTTACTAAGTATAATAGTGCTTCAGATTTGCAAGATAAAAAAGTCTGGAGACCTTATAACAATATGAATATTCTTAGCATTACTGAACTATACATTTTAAAATGGTTGTTGTTGTTGTTGTTGTTAGGTGCCGTCAAGTCGTCAAGTCGTTATCCGACTCATAGCGACCCTCACAGGGTTTTCAATGGCTATTTTGGGATTGCCTTGGGAGTGGTTTGCCAGGTCCTTCTCCCATTTTTGTGGTGCTGGGAATTGAACTCGGGACCTCAGAGACTGCAGCGCAGCACTCTATCAACTGAGCTAAATCCCAGCTTAAAATGGTTAAGATGGTCAAATTTATGTTATGTGTTTTTACCACAATTTAAAAACAAAAGATAGGAAACAAACTTGGGAAAAGAATTGTTAACCTGTTTTAAAAGCTTTTAAATGAAGAGTTTTAGTAGATGTTGAACTGAAGCAGTAAAATACATAAAAACAGAGCCTGGATTAGTCTGCAAGAACATCAGGGAAAATGGTGATTTATTCACCAAGCATCGGCTATAATCTTTGCCTAATTGGTAGTGGGAGAATGGGTGGTGAAAAAATGAAGGTCACAACTTAGGGAGCACAGTCAGAGATGTCCTTACTACATTTAATTTTTGTGAGAAGTCTTTTGCAGCTATTACAGTGATAAAAAGTAAATATTGAAAGAACATATCTTTAAATTATTTTGTCACAAGATGTAAGTCAATATTTAAAATATTAAGGCAGGTTGAATTAAAAATACTACCAATAAAAATACTTTAATTCTTTACTTCTATCTTAATGGCAACTATTCATGATAGTAAACTATCAAGCTATTAATTAATAAATTTATTTAAAATCCTTTTACTAAATGTTTATTTTCAATTTACATCCTATTAAAATTTCCTGTAATTGTGACTTAATTTTGTTGTTGTTTTGGTTGGACTTTTAGTGATGGGGTACACAGTCTAACAGCTTGGGGTCTTTGCTGTAGTTTGGGAGTTTCTTCACACTCACAAGCCCCAGAGTGTCCTTGCAATGTAATAAAGATGAAATATGATAAAGGTGTTAATTTCCCAAAATAGAGCTATAAAGTCAATGAAATTCCAGTAAAAATTCCAATAAAGTTTTTGACAAAGTGTTTTAAAAATTTATGTGGAAGAGTAAAGGAACTAGAATAGTAAGACACTCTTGATAAAACAATGTAGGAGTGAGCTTCTGTCCTACTAGATACTAAGATTTATTAAAAGGTTAGAGTCATTAGAGCAGTGTGGTATTTCCACAAGAAGAGAAAATCACACTGGTAGAGCCCAGAAACAGAAGCACATTTCTGTGGAAACTTAACATGTGTCATTAGGGCCCATTGGAGAGAGGAGCAAGGGAATAATTGGTCAATAAATAGCTCCACGACCCCATTAACAGACCTCAGGTTCTGTCCTTTCACTTCCATCTGCCCATCTTCTTGAAGACTATTGCTTGGTTCTCTTCCCCTCTCTCCCACAAAACTTGTCAGCACTGACAATGCCTTATTCCCACTCTTTTCATTACCTAAAAATATCCAACACATTTGAGAGCTTTCCCAAGATTCAATTCTATCTTTAATGAAACTTTGCTATCTATTTCATGAGGCCATTGTGAGTATTAAAAAGGATAATTTAAGTAAATCTCCTAGAGGCATGCTTTGCATAGAGTGACCACCTCCAAATGGTTATAATAATAGTTCATGTTTATTAAGGAATTACTATGTACCAGGCGTCGCACTAAGCTTTTATCTGGATTGTTCTAATTTAATCCTTGCAGCAAATCCAGGAAGCATGGGGACACTGAGGTACTAAGAAGTTAGCTATTTTTTCTATGGCCCTATACTAGAATGTGAAAATTGAGGTTTCATTTATTTTGTGGTGCTGAGGATTGAACCTGGGCCTTACACATGCTAGGCAAGTACTCAACCATTGAGCTACATCCCTAAAATTGAGGTTTTAAACCCAAGCAATCTGGCTTCCATTATCTTAACTTTTACATTACACCATGTGTAATGTGAATGCCTTCATTTTGTATAAAATACGACAAAGAATATTTGTGGCATGGATGAGCAAGTGCATGATCTTGAGTCCTCAATAAAATGTTGAGAAGCAAAGACACATGGAATGCATTTTTGAGACTTTCATTTTATTTACTCTTGAGGCAGTTCTGGTGAGCTGAAAGTGTAAATGGTGTGTTTCACCTTGTTCCCAAGTACACAGGAGAAACAGGGTGTTAAGAAATGATATCACCTGCCTACCCCAAACTCTAGTCTCCTGGGGCCTGCTGTCTCCCAGAAAAGACAATTAAAGGCACTTGCCATTTCTGGCTACTATGTTCTCTGGAGTAGAGTGTACCCTTGGCCTTGTGGGGCACCTGTTAGTTTTGAGCAGAAGCAAGGAAGCTTGATGGACTATGAGTCCACCTGCATGTTGAGATTCCCACTTTCAAATTATGCCTAAATCCCTGTCAGGGAAATTTGTTCACCCAAGAGCTTGAGAGCGTTCTTTAATGATTAGCCAACATCTAGCTGACTTCTATAAGATTCACTTCATGTTTTCCTCAGGCTTGTGCCCCATAGGGCATCTTACCCCCAAAGGCCTATCTTCCTGGGAACGTCTTTTGAGACCTCCCTCTTTCTCCTTTTGGCACAGCATTTAGTTATAGTTACAAAGAAAAGCAGGAGGACTTCTGCTTCCATAAAGATGTAGCACATATACTTTTCCCCAGGAATGACAAAAGGCAAGTTCCCTGATTTATGGGGTTTTGTTTTTGCTTCAGATATCCCAGACTTGAAGTTAAAGAATCTGGTAGTTTGAAAAAGTCAATAGCTGCAAACAAGCCAATCAACCAAGCAACAACCAACCCATCCTGTAAAGAGTCTTGTCTCTGGAGCCAAAAGACAAGCAAAGCGGCAGCTTAGAAAGATAGAAACCTTTTAGATAACAACTGCTCTGTTCTAGCCAAACACCACTGAAAAACAATGTCCCCCCACAGCCTTGCCAGTGTAGCATCAGAGGGAGTCAGATAAACTGGATGGTTTCAATGGGACCCTGAATTTCAAAATATAATAGCCTAAATGTCCAGATTTCAACAGAAAAATCACTCATCCTATTGACTATCAGGAACATCTGAGACTGAACTTAAAATGAAAACCAGTTGATGCCAACACTGAGGTGAAAGAGATGTTAGAATTGTTGTTAGGTCCCGTTGAGTCAGGACCCTATGTACAAAAACAAAACACTCCCCGACACTGTGCCATGCCTGGCACTATATCAGTGCTTTTCTGGTATTCATAGGAGTTTGATGGCTGATTGTATTGGGATCAGGCTGCCAGTTCCTTCTCCAAACCTACAGCACCCAGTATTTCCAGGTGGTCTCCTTCCCATGGACTAACCAGGCCCAATCCTGCTTAGCTTCCAAGATCAAATGCCAGGGTGGTATAGCTATAGACAGCCATTACAGAAATGTTCTAATAAACAATTATGAAAACAACTGAGACAAATGAAAAGAAAAGAAAAAAAAAAAACAACCCAACAATATAGAGTTTCAGCAAAGAAATAGAAGATTTAAAGAAGAATCAAGTGGAGATTTTGTAAGTGGAAAATACAGTAACCAGAATAATAAACTCAATGGATAGAATCAACATCAGAATGGAGGGGAAAGAGGGGAAAAAATCATCAGTGAATTGATCAGATAATAGAAATTAATCTGAATGAAAGAAAATAGACTTTAAAAAATGAACAGAAGACTGAGGGTGCAGCTCATTCATTATTTTTGAAATTGAAACGGTTATCCAGTTCGAGTTCCAAGAGGGAGCTGAATATTTATCCAGGCCTGTCTCATTTCCTGTACTTCATACCCAACTCCATTGGAGGACTTGCTGAGTTGGCCCCACCAGCCTATCAGCAAGTTCCTCAGGCTCTCAGGTCTCAGGTTAGTGAACCTTCCTTGGCAGTATGTGACTGTCTGTGCTAGTGCTGTCCCCTTCCTTGCAGATAAAATATAACAGCTTCAGTGACTCAGTGTCAGCCATTAGCAGCAGAGGACTCTGGAATGGAATCATATTGTTAAATAGTCTACTTAGCCCTCTCCCCATTGCATCTGTTTTCATTGTTTCCTTAGAGCCGCCCCCTTTTCCAACCCTCTTAAAATATATTGAGTTTCTATTTAAAGTTGTTTTCAAATGTTTTGGAACATTCTAGGGTAATAATACATAACAAGCATATGTGATGTCTGTTGAGTGGGCACACGGTAAGTATCGTGCACATTGGCCTCTGAGTGGAGGTTGAGGAGCAGGGAGTAGAGGAGAGCAGGAGGGGGCATGAAGCCAAAGCTGGGGCCAGCTATGTGGGAGGTAGGACGCTGCTCTGTTCTTTCCCACATATGTCCCTCAGGGGAGAGCTGTCCTTCCTTATAATTTATCCTTATAGGGACTTCTAAGAACAGAGGCCAACTTTTTCTTCCCTTTAGGGTGAAAATATTTCACAACTGGAAACATTTAAAATTTTTCATTTACGTCAAAAATAATTTCTTTTTGTTTTTTTTTTAAGATAGGGTCTCTCTATATAGCTTCGACTGGCCTGGAATCTGCTGTGTAGCCCAGGCTGGCCTTGAGCTTGTGGCGATCCTTCTGCCGCTACCTCCTGAGTGCTGAGATTGTAGGTGCATACTACCACGCTTGGCTAAAAATAAATTTTTAAAAGTTATTATTATTGTTCTTGTTACTAACTTTGAGATGGGATCTCACTATGTTGCCCAGGCTGGTCTTGAACCCTGGGACTCAAGCAACCCTCCTGTCTCAGCCTCCTAAGTGCTGATACTACAAATATATACCACCATACCTTGCTTTAAAAATTATTATGAGATCAATTAAAATATCACTATGCCCCTTGTTGAAGAGCCAAAATCTAAAATATAGACATCAGATGCCAGTAAAGATGGGGAGCAGTACAAATGCTCATTCATTGCTGGTGGAGTGCAAAATATTGGAAGGCCATGTGTGAGTCAGCTTCCTATTGCTTTAAGAAATACCTGAGGAAATTTATAAAGAGAAAAGGCTTATTTTGGCTCACAGTTTGGAAGGTTTTGGTCCATGGTTGGTCATTCCCATTGTTTTTGGTCCTGTGATGAAGCAGCACATCATGGCGACAATGTGTGGTGGCCCTAAGCTGCTCACCTCATGGCTAGGGAGTTAAAGGGAGAGAGAGAAAGAGCCCAGGGTCTCACAATCCCTTTTGAGGGTATGCCCTCAATGACCTAAAACTTCCCACTTGGCCCCACCTCTTAAAGTTTCCACTACCTCCCAATAGTGCCAAACTGAGACCCAAGCTTTTAATATATGGGCCTCTGGGGTCATTCCAGACCCTAACTATAGCATAGAGTTTAGTGATTTCTTTGTTTTCGTTCAGTGCCTTTGAGTTGGATGCAACTCATAGCAAACTTCATAGGGTTTTTAATGGCTGATTGCTTTGGATTGCTTCGAGAGTGGATTGCCACGTCTTTCTCCCGTTTTTTTGCAGGGCTGGGGATTGAACCCAGAGCCTCAGAGAGTGCAGAGTGGCATTCTACCAACTGAGCAAAACCCCAGTTCAGTGTTTTCTTACAAAACGAAAATGCTTAGACCATATGATCCAACAATTGCACTCCTTTGTATTTATCCAGAGGTGGTAAAAACTTATGCCAATAGAAAAACTTGCACACATATTTATAGCAGCTATATTCATAGTTGCCAAAACTTAGAAGCAACTAAGATGACCTTCAGAAGGTGAATGAATAAACTATGGTGCATCCAGACAATTGAATAATACTCAGCACTAAAAAGAAATTAGCTATCAAGTCATGAAAAGACATAGAAGAAACTTTAAATGCATGTTGTTGTTGTTGTTAGGTGCTATCAAGTCAGGTCTGACTCATAGTGACCTATGTACAACAGAACGAAACATTAGCTGACACTGTGCCATGCATGTGATTTTTTTTTTTTTAACGTTTAAGCCTATTGTAGCCACTGTGTCAATCCATCTAGCTCAGGGTCTTCCTTTTTATCATTGACCTTCTACTCTTCCAAACCTGATGTCCTTCTCCAGGGATTGGTCCCTCCTGACAACATGTCCAATTTTTTAAATGCATATGACCAGGGAAAGAAGACAATTTGAAAAGGCTTCATATTCTTCTATTTGGTATTTTTTCTGTGCTGGGGATTGAACACAGGAGGTCATGCATGCTAGTCAAGGGCTCTCCTACCGAGCTACATCCCCATCAAAGACTACAATACTATAGTATTCCAATTATATGATTTTCTGGAAAAGACAAAGCTGCAGAGATAGTTAAGATCAGTAATTGCCTGGGGTTAGAGGGAGAGTTTCTGGGATGAATAGATGAAGCACAGAGAATTTTTAGGGAAGTGAAACTACTGTGTGTGATCCTATAATGGTGGATACATGTCATTATATAGTTGTTCAAACCCAAAGAATGCATTACAGCAAGAGTGAACCCTGATGTAAACTCAAGACTTGGAGTGAATTTGATGTGTCAGAGTAGGTTCATCAGGTAACAAATGTATCATTCTGGTGTGGGATGTTAATACTGGGGGAGGCTAGATTTATGGGGGATAGGACCATACATGGGCATTCTCTGTACTTTCTGTTCAATTGTGCTGAGAAGCTAAACCCCTGAAACATAAATTCCATTTAAAAGTAGCATCCCATTGTACAATCAGTAAAATAAATGATTAGACAAATTCAATACTTTAAGTAAAATAATTAAATTAGATTAAAAAATTAAAAACTATTGAAAAAAGGAGCTGAGGGTATGGCTCAATGGTAGAGTACCTGCTCCATATGTGTGAGGTCCTGGCTCCAATTCCTGGCATAGACACACATTAAAAAAAGGAATAAATGACTTACCTTTAATTGTTTAAATATTATTACATTTATTATTAAAAGTTATACATTCTGTAAAGTATGTAAACCTTCAGGGTATAATGCAATGCATATATATATGTATATATATATGTGTATATATATATATATATATATATATATATATATATATATATATATATATATTTCCACCTACATTAAAATGCAAAACCGTCTCAACACCCAGAAATTTCTTTCATGCTTCTTCATGTCAATTCTATCCCTGTCCTCTGGAAGTGGCTTTCTGCTTTCTGTCACTTAGGTTAATTTGCCTGTTCTAGAATATGTTACACCTGCAGTCATAGCCCTGTGGCATCCAATCACGTCAGATCTCGGAAGGTAAGCAGGGTCAGGCCTGGTTAGTACCTGGATGGGAGACCGCCTGGGAACACCAGAAGCTGTAGGCTTGGGAGAAGGACCTGGAAACCCCCTCCCATAAGTCAATCTGCCATTGAAAACCCTACGAACAGCAGAGAAGCACTGACAATAGTGTTTCCCCTGTTGTACAGAGTGTCGCTATGAGTCAGATACCGACTCCACGGCACCTAACAACAACAACAACAACAACAACAACAACAACAACAACAAGAATATGTCATAAATGTAATTACAACGTATATGTTCTGTGTGTCCTGCTTGTTTTGCTCAATGAAGTGTCTGTGAGATTTATCCATGATGTTGCATTGACAAGCAGTGTGTTCTATATTGGTGTGAGCATTCCATTATATGGATATATTCCCACTTATGTATTTATTCATCTGTTAATAGACATTTGAGCTTTTATGCTTTTGGTTATTTTGAAAAAGACCCTGCGAATATTTGTGTGTATGTCTGTTGGTAGACATAAGTATTCATTTCTCTTAGGGAAATACCAACGCATGAAATGGCAACATCATGTTTAATTTTAGTAGATTGTATCAGTCTTCCGACATTCTAGGCATCAGTGAGCTAAAATGGACCGGCATAGGTCATTTTGAGTCAGACAGTCATATGGTCTACTATGCTGGGAATGATAAACTAAAGAGAAATGGGGTTGCATTCATCATCAAAAAAGACATTTCAAGATCTGTCATGAAATACAATGTTGTCAGTGATAGAATAATATCTGTACGCCTACAAGGAAGGCCAGTTAATATGACTATTATTCAAGTTTATGCACCCACCACTAAGGCCACAAATGAAGAAAGGGAAGACTTCTATCAGCTTCTGCAATCTGAAATAGATCAAACATGCAATCAAGACATACTGATAATCACTGGTGACTGGAATGCAAAGGTTGGAAACAAAGAAGAAGGCCCAGTAGTTGGTAAATATGGTCTTGGTGACAGAAATGAAGCTGGAGATCGCATGATAGAATTTTGTCGGACCAATGACCTTTTCATTGCAAATACATTTTTTTTTAACATCATAAACGGAGACTATACACATGGACTTCACCAGATGGAACATACAGAAATCAAATTGACTACATATGTGCAAAGAGACGATGGAAAAGCTCTGTACAAAATGTCAAAACAAGACCAGGTGCTGACTGTGGATCAGACCATCAACTTCTCATATGCAAGTTCAAACTGAAGCTGAAGAAAATTAGAACAAGTAT
>VMDO01041076.1:0-11463 GCA_007922755.1 Pedetes capensis
TAAGTTTTAATTAATAGGGCTTATATTACTAAAATATTTCCAAGAAAGCATTAATCAGTCCTTTAATATAATTTCAGAAATGTTAACATATTATAGCTTTCATTTACTTATGACTATTTTCAATTTGATCTCAATTAATCATTGACATGTACATATATGATAACAATACCACTGTATATACACATATATATATATTGTTGTGTGTAGTCTTTGCATAACTTGATCTTTATTGACTATGTCTGATCTGATTTTTTCATTATTCTATGGCTTGAAAGGTCTCACATTTGTTACATTTTCAGAGTCCATTTTTTATCACCTCATTCTTCAGTGTTTCTCCTACTGAGTGTTGCTGCAATTACTGAACTTTTTCTGATACTCATATCCAAGTAGACATTTGTGCATTCTTTTGCCTTTTGGCTGAAAATCATAGTTTTTTCTCCCAGTATTAAAGACTTTTCTTTCTACCTTCCAGTCCCAGACATTAATTAGATCTATTCTGAAATTCTAAAATTTAAACTGATACTATATAGTAGGATTTATTGAAAGAGTACCCAAGGATGGGCAAAATGAACAAAAATATAGCTTAGAGAATATACTACAAATGACTACCACATAGGGCCCTATTTCAAGATCCAAATTGCTAGCCTATATTTGTGCAATAATCCTTGCTCTCATATTCCAAGTTTTTTCTCATGTCCATGTCCCATCATTCTCCTACCTATGAGGAATGGTCTAGCATTTGTAAATATTACACAGAGTATGTTTTTATTGTTAGTTGCCATTGAGTCAGGTTGGAGTCACAGCAACCCAATGTACAACAGAAGCTCCCCAAATTATATACCTTATTAAAAGTTACCAGAAAACAGAAAAGCTCTTGATTCACTTATATTCAGTACTCATCCTGCCTTATTTATTTTATGTCTTTATTTTTGTTCCAAGATTCATGTACATGAAGAGAAATTAGACATTTGGAGCTGGGCACTGTGGTACATACCAGTAATTCTAGCAACATGGGAGTCTGATTGAGGAAGGCTGCAGGTTTTGTCTAGAAATTGCCTGTGGTGCTAGTTAGCAAGATTTTTCTCAAACTAAAAGATAAAAATATGAAGTAAACTGGGAGTGCAACTCAAGCCAAGCATGTGTGAGGCACTGGGATCAACGGCCAAATACTAAATGCTATTGTTCTTGTTAGATGACTTGAGTTGGGTCAGACTCATAGTGACCCTATGTACAACAGAGTGAAATGGTCCCCCAGAACACTCTGCCATGGCTGACATTATGTCAGTGCTTCTCTCCTATTCAGAGGGTTTTCAATGACTGATTGTTTCAACATTGCTTTGGGAGTGGATTGTCACATCCTTCTCCCATTTTTATGGTGCTGGGGTTTGAACCCAGGGCCCCAGCACAGAACAGCACTCTACCAACTGAGCTAAGACCCAACCCTAAAGTACTGAATGGAAAAAAGAATAACCAAAGAATAGTCATTTGCCTTTCTTTTGGAGGAAAACAATCTCCCAGTCTCTTCCTAAAAGAATAATTTCACCAGTTTTGCTCAAAACTTTGCAATATAGCAATCAAAACAATATTGCCTTATGAATTATTTCTTGAAAGTTAATAATATATAAAGTCGTAATATTCAATGATCCAGTATGAAAAGAGGAGCCATCCATTCCCCTTGGAAAAAAGTTGACAGTAAAATCTACATCCAACATTCCTATAAAAATAAATCAATTTTCAGTGATATAACAGTCATTGTAGATAAGAATTTATCATATAAGACTCAAACTATTCAAAGTCACAGCACCTTAAAATTTATTTTTTAGGTTATAATAGCTCAAGGACTGTTTTCTCATTTATACCTTAAACTGTCTGGTTAATATTTTTATAACAAAATCACTAAGGATCCGTGTCTTGTTGATTGGAAAGAATATTCCAATATCAAACTTTTTTATGATAACATCATTAATAATAAGTGGGGGTAGTATGTCTTCATCACTTGCTGTTTGTCTAGGTCAATATAAAAGAATGGCATTAATTAATAATTGAGCTTATAAAACTTCATTATAGGTATCTCATATCAATTTCATTTCCTTTTAAAATTATTATTTGACTTCCACTGCTTTTATATTATTTCTTATCACTTAATAGGTTTTTAAAATTATTTTTTGAGTATTTGATTTTCATTTAGATCTCCCACAATACTGACATAATACATAATTCTGTTTGGTCATAGAATTATATCCCCAGGATATTAAAATGCATCTAGATTGTGCAATTACTGACAAAACTATTTACTTGATAAATGAGTAAGACACTAAATTAAATTTGTTCTTATGTGCTTAGATTATGCAACGTGCTTAAATTTTTCAGTGGGCTGAGATTTGATATTTTCTGTTAGTTCGTGTTCTTCAGCTTTACAGATCATGTACCACTCCTCTACAAATCTCACTCTTTTCTTCACAACCACAACTTGTAGCTTCTAAAATTTCAGCTGACTTTTCAGATGGAAAGTTGTCAGGACTCAGGACATCATATCCCAAAGTATGTCTGCTTCGCATACTGAGTGCTTTGAAATGAAGGAAAATGAAAGAGCCTCAGAATAAAGTCTCTCTGATCCTCTCCCACTGTCCTTTCTACTTAAGGCAGGCCATAGAAACTAGTATTCCTCTTCCTCAAGATGGGCCATCACAACCAAAAGCACTCTTCCCCAAGGCAAGTGGTAAAACATAAAAACATCATTCTCACCTTCTAATATAGTTTCATGTAGAAAATAGAAAAAAATAGTATCTGACCTACTTTCTCTGAAAGTATGTCCTTTGACCCTCTTTCCAGAAGGTTCCTTACTGAGACCCAAGGAAAGAACTGCTACACTGAGACATCAGGAAGAATCTACACAGACAGGACTTGTGAGGCCTTTCTCCTTAGTCTGTTATCACTAAGTTATGTCCTTGTGTCCAGTCACATTTTTGTATAGCTGTCTACTCTTTATCAAACCACAAGTGTAATAATAGACAACTTTCTCTCATCATTGTGTTTTCATATCTGCTGGTGTTTATGTCACACAAAACTTTTATGAGGTAGATATGTAGGCCTTCTCCAGTTACATGGTTTTGTCACTTTTATTTTTATACCTATCTAGAAATTCTAGGAGTGTGAACAAACATGCCTACCTGACAATAATTTTGGTTTACATATAAGTGAAGTTTATCAAATACCAGACAACTATATGAATTATTTATGCAGATGAATTAATGAAACCTTCATGACAGGTCCAATAAATGCTTTTAGCATCCATTTTTATTTCAGATGATGGAAATGTGTACAAAAACATTAATTAATTTGCTCAATGCCACATGGCTTTTAAAAGTGAGATCAACATTACAACTTAAACTGGCTGGTTACAGAGTTTCTGATTTAAAGCTGTTGTACATGGAATGAAATAATTCACTGATCTTTTCACCTTAAAATTTAATTACTCAGTCTCTATACAATACTTCAGAAAATATTATAGGTATTAATGTAGTCAATGGCAGATAGCAGAGAAAAGGAATACATTTTAAAATATTGGAGGAATGGTTTCCACTAGATTTTATCTTTCATTCCTTTCATTAAGATGTGTAGAGTTTGGAGGATTTGAACTTGATTGATCACTAAGAATTGAAAAAAAAGGAAAGAAAACAAAGACAGGAAGAAGGATGGAGGTGGCAATAAGGAAAGAAATAATACAGCAAAATAAAAGTAGAGAAGATGAGATCAGATAGATCTGGACTGATTTTGAGGTTGTGTTACATTTCAAGGTCCAGAACTAGATATTGGGCTGTTGAATTAGGAGTTATTCATAGAAGAAACACTTTAATTCATTGCAATGTGTAGGAATTTATTGTTTATAGAGCATGTATTTACATATAGGATATAAAAACCTGCAAAGAATCTAATGTTTATCTTTAAAAACATATTTAATCTAAAAAGTCATAGTTTTCTTTGAGCTTATTCCAGCAAAGTGATATGTACCTATTGTCTCAGCTACTCAAGAGCCTGAAGTGAGAGGATAACTTGAGTCCAAGAACTTGAGATCAGTTTGGGTAACACAGCAACACCCCACCTAAAAAATTAATAAAGGTTAAGAATATAATTAAATACTTGCTATAGAAAGGAAATTGAAAATAAATGAACAAAAAAGCATGAGCAGATGCAATGGGCAGTGCCTGGGAGGAGAAAACAATCATTCAAGAGAGTTTTAATTCAAACAGGACAAGCTGTGTTTTCATTGGCAACTACCAGTTGCTGGGCAAAACACACAGGGAGGTAGAACTTCTAGAGGACTGGGCAAGAGAAAGCCTGCAGGCGCCAACTCAAAGCCAAGCATAGGCCAAGAGTTAAAATTCAAATCAACCAAGCACTGCAAAAGAGGTAGGTTTAAAAGGCCCAGAATTCTGGCAGGACACTATCCATGACTGCTGACATAATCAAAAAGAGTATGTATACCCCCAAGATAGCAGGCATTTGTTGGCAACTCCCTGGGGTCCTCCTGTGATGTGTCAGAGATTTTTTACTTCACTTTCATTTTTCACCTACACTCTCACTTTTTCTCAAAACTCCCACTTTTCTCATTTTCCAAATAAAATTTTATTTTCACTTACTTTGTGTGGCCCCTTGCTATCTTTCTCTGCTTCTCTGTTCTTTTGGCTTCTCTTTCTCCCCTGCCCCCAGGATCCTTCCTGTTGTTTTCAGCTGACCTTTTTCTCCTCAGCACTACACTGTTTTCCCCTTCACATAGTGGCTCTAAATTACCTTTGGAATATGGTAGTGAGTCAGGGTTCACAAAGTGCATGGAGTTATGGAGGCAGAGAGTTGGTAGATGGGGAAAACATGATGAGCAGACATGAAGAGTGGGCGTAGACTGGTAGTTAGGAGGCTGGGGTCCTCTTGCCCAGCAAAAGATCATGGAACTTCACCTCAACACCAACTCACTCAGGGACCCTTGGGTGTGGCAGGAGCTGGTCGGTGGTGCCAAGGAGGACCTTGGGAGACTTCAATAACAAACAGGAATCTTTATTTAATAGCACCTATAACTCAGGAGTACAGATGCTACTAGAGAGTGGCCAACATTGGAAGAGTCTGATGATCTTACCTCTTGGCAGTCATCTTCTTGGGAGGTCTTCTTGTCTTACTTGAGGTCTTTGTTCTTGACTCTTGGAGTCTTGCCTCTTGGTGGCTTGATTGAAGGTCTGGATGATTGAAGCAGAGATTGGCTGTGGTCACAAAATCAGGTGTAGAGTGCAGGTGGTTGAGGTAAAGGAGGAGATGAAAGGACTCTTGGGGTAGTCAGTGGTTGGTTTATATACTCTCCGGGTGGGGTACAGACTAGGGTATAACCAATCAGAGAGTGGCTCATGCTGGGAGGAGCAGTTATCCATATGATGTTTTGGAAAACTATACTTAAGATAGATTGGTTAGGTGTGGGCTGGACCAATCACTGAGCATCCCTTCTTAACCAATCAGGTGGCTCTTGGCAGCCAATCAGGTTGAAGGAGGCCATGCCAGAGCTGGGCTGGTCCAGGCGATCTTGGATCACTGGATGGGAGGGATAGGAGTAAAATAGGTGAAGGGTGAAAAGTTGGTGAAGAGTGAGCTGGGACTTGGGTAGCCATATTGGCTCTTGGTGAGTCAAATAGGTCCCAGTTCAGGTTCCTGAGTTAAAGGTGACCAGAAGAGGGAGGGGCAAGAACAGCGCAGGATCTGGGGAGGGCTTATACCTTGGGCCCAGACCAAGTGGGCTTTGTTCCAGGCACCCTCCTGGTCCAACCGGGGGGTGTCCAGATAATTCCCTACAAGGAGAGAGGTAGGGCAAGTGGAGTCAGAGTACAGGAGGTCTAAGTAGAGAGAATGAGCAGGTACCCAGTACTGGCAGTGAAAAATGTGGGCATGGCCCACTAGACTCTCCCTGGCTGGCACTGTGGTGACTGTCTTCTGAATCTCTCTGGCTGCATCAGGGATGTGGACCTGGGAGTGTCTCAGTACCTGGTTCTAGTACTCCTAGTGGAGGGACCACTGGATTGGAGGGACTGGCCCAGGATCTAGGGTCTGCATTGCCTATTTGACCCACCATGGGAAAGAGGTGGTTGTCCAGGCCCCATGATGTCTCTGTAGGAACACACTTGGAGTAGCTGCCCAGAGCAGTCCCAAGGGATGCAGCTTTATGTAGGGCCCTGAGGGGTGTCCTAGGACTCCTGCCAATCTTTGTATATTGAGGCACCAAGGGACCAACTTCTCCAGCCCCCTTCCCCTGAGTGTGTGGGTGTGATGGAAATGGGGTGCCTTCATGCATCCAACTTCTCCAGGTTCTCTTTGTGGAAAAGGAGAAGACAGACTCCACATTTGTGGCTCTCCCCTGGGCTGGAACACGCTGGCTACTCTGTCCCAGCAAAGTTTATTTGTAGGAGCTGCAGCAATGTTGCTGCCACCAAGGGGGAGCACTGAGAAGCACCAGCAAGGCTGCATCCCTAAGCCGGGTTATGGTCCTGTAATAGTCAGAGTAGGGGTCGAGGAATTGTGTAGTTTGCCCCAGCAGTGGTGACAGCCTTGTCCCTGACTCCTTCCCCGAGGCAACAACTGGGGGACAAAGTAGTGAATCCCAGGGGAAGGGACTATTGCTTGCAGCTGTGCTTTATTACTGGGGGGTTGCTTGCCCCCTGATGGTGTTTCTCCCATGGCATCCAGGATGTCAGACTTCAAAGAGGGGTGAGGATGTAGCCCCTTCCTCTCCAAAGTGGATTATGGAGACACAGACCAGATTGTTGCAGCTAATCTGGGCCTGACAGTGATGAGCAGTTAGCCCAGTAAGCAGACGGCTACGTGGAAGGGGAGAACCTACTGGTCTGCAGGGTTCAGCAGAGATCAGGAAGGAAACAAACAGAAGCTTCAGGCCTAGGAGGTTCAGATGGTGAATGGAGTTTTATGACTGGAAGTTCCTAGGAGGATCTCTGAATGAAGGAGGAGCAGAGTGTGTGGTGAGTGTGCATGAGCTACAGAGGCACCTGCCAGGTTAGGACAAGGCAGGTGGTGAGACAGGACCAGGAGCCTGACAGCTCTAGGTAGTGGCAGAGCATCATGCAGGCAGGGCACCTGGAGCATGGTGATGATTGGGATACCCTCTCTTCAGGAGTCTTGGTTTTCTGTGGTCACATTCATCCTAGCCATGGCAGTCAGAGCTGTGTCTTGAGGCTCCACAGTGTGAATACAGCAATCTCCAACTCATCCCCTCCTGGTTCACTTCAGCTGTACTCCTGTGACACCAGAATTTTGAAGGAACTTTTATATTTGGACTACAATTTCACAAGTATTTAGAGAGGAAGTTCTAAACTTTCCTTCATACTAGTCAACATGTATGGGATTGAGGGGTGGATGGGCAGCACAGTAGGCCTTGGTGGGATTCCCTGTCTGGCTCTTTTCTCAGCTCCTGACAACTCACCTCCATCAGGAACAGGCTCTGCTGGCTGGCAAAGCCCTTATGGGGCATCTGTAGAGGGAGGAGATGACAAATACTGGAAAAGGGCAGGGGAAGAAGAGGATTTGATAATCAGCAACCTCCAACTAGATACACTACCCACAAAAATCCTTTGGCCAGGCTCTAAGTCAATATAGTCAACTGAGCCATAGCAATGCACAGAGTTCACTCCATGGGACCACCTCAATAACATGGGTGTTTATAAGTAGAAATAGGGAGGATTTTCCAAACCAAGAACCAGTGAAGAAAAGGGGTGTGCCTGCCAGCAGCCAGGGAGAGTCTTTCCACTATGTGGAGTGAGGTCACCAACTGATGTCAGCTCATTTTTTTCTCTCCTATGGGCCCACTAGAGACAAATAAGCAGCAGGGTTTGACCCCCTGGCCAGGATATGGTTGGAGCAGATGACAGGAACCCCAGGTTGCAGGAGCAGGGCATGTGACTATGTGGACCCAGTCCTCCTTTTTCAACCCACCCTCAGTATCAGGGCTTCCTGACAGCAGGCCAGACAGCATGCAGTTCTGGCTGCCATGTATGAAACTTAAAGTGTCTAGGGAGTCATCCTAGGGCAACCCTACAGATATGATTCTGTGATGAAGTTTGAATTTTCAAGACAAAGACATTTTTTACTTGAGGATTGGCCAATCCCTGGAAAGTGTTGGTAGCATCCTAAGGCCTTCAAATGGCTGGACTGAGAGGCGAGCACTTTGAGAGGTCAGAAATTCAGGTAATTGCGGGTGTTGATGAAGGTGTAGGAAGGCTAAGCAGTGTCCAATTTAATTGCTGGAGAGAATCCAGCTTCACCTACACAGTGTGGGGAGATCTGTGTGAAGGTTTAGTTGGAGAAGGGACATGAGGCAAAGATTAGGACAGGTTCTACCATACTAATGGCCCAACACCCATAATGATTATCCCAGTTTGTGGGCAGCAAGGTAGGGACGAAGCTGTCATCTGGTAGATTGAAAGAAAGAGAATTTAGGAAAAACTGGATTCTGGTGAGTGACAGGAAATAGAAGATGCTGAAAAATGGACTTGAGACATTATGGAGAGGGCACTAGACCCTCAGATCTTAGACATCTGGTATCCTTCTGTAATGAGACCTGACTACCACATAAACTCAATTATACTTCAACCAATCTGTTCTGTCTTACTCTAAGTGATCTAAAGTCCTATTCTGGTTTCCATATCCCTCTAGGTCCAAATCTACAAAATTCACTCTCTAGGTCTATTGTTTAGAAATGTAAATATTAAAAGGAGACAAGGCAAAAAAAATCATCAAGTAGGAAAGAAATATGCATGAAAAATGTATAAATATGTGGATATTTGTTTGGAAATGAAATAAAGGAAGGATGACAATGTCTTGTTCCAGATGTAAATGGACAAAAGGCCAAGACTAAAAGGTTAAAGCATGTTGCAAGTGGCCTCATCGAGTTGTAGAGGGTATATTGGAGATGAGACTTATAGAAGAAAAGTGTAAGTGGAAATATAATGGAAGTTATGGATGTGGACACTTTTGGAAGGGCAAAAAGAAATAGAAAATGCTTACGGATAGGAAGGAAATGGTAAAGTAAGATTTTCAGGATCATAACTAGATGATGATGAAAGAAGGAGAAAGGCAAAAATCAGAAGATTTCAGTAAAGCTGAAGATGTCTATAAAGTGAAAAAAACTAAAGGAAGGGCATTGCAGCCTAGGACATACTCGGGAAGACTTGGCAGAGGGAACAGTAGAAAAAGTGTAGAATTTAGAGCCACAGTTCACAGGAAACAGACAAAAAGAGTTCAGTGGTGAGAGATAAAATGTAAGTCCAGAGAGCCAGTACTCAAGTGACCTGTGGTCACTGGCAGGAGGACACTAGAAACAAGTCCAGGCAAATTACAACTGGTCTCCTATCAGGTATGCAGAAGTTAAAATTGCCTCAAGGCAATCAGGTGAGGAGCTCCGAGCTTACACAGGTATTTGTAGGTATTTATGGTTAAGGTCTCACCAGTAAGCAGATCACTGAGTCTGGATGACCTCAGCCTTACCAAATGGTAGTCAATTGGAAATAAATTGCTCATTAGGCTGTGCCAGTATTGCTGATAGTCCAGTTGGCAACCTGTAGCTATCACATGCATCAGGTTTCTTGTCTTCTGCATCTTGTTAAGGGATTGAAGCCTTCTTCTCTAAGACTATTAGAGAGATGTCCCTTAGAAAGGAAGTGACTGACTTTCAGTGGTCCTCAAGACACTTGCTTTCTGCCCTTGCTTTTCTTCCTATATTGGTGCTTCCTCATGGCATGGATATGGATAATCAAATATCCATTCCTTGGAGGACACCATTAGAATATATTTTATGCAACTGAGAAAGCATTAAGAGAGATGGTACTAAAAAGAAGTAGTTAACTTTTTACTGTAAGAAGATCTGGTCCCTGTATATATTAGAAAAAGGAGAAGGTTGGCCCCAAAACAGGACATTAAAGTAGAATAAAATAGAACTAGTTCAGTTCAGCAAGAAGGAAGGCAACAGTTCCAAAGCACCTTATGTTCAGATATTCATGAGAGATATCACTTTGCATGAACCTATGCCTACTTCTTTGACTGAGGGAATGAGCAGATCAGTGAACAAACCTGTAGACCACAACATTAGAGAAATAATCCAAAGTAAAGAGGAAATCCACTGTTATTTTTAGGTCACCCCTCCCTGACACCTTGAAACATTGTTGTTTTGTTCAGTGCTGAGTGTTGAGTCAGGTCTGACTCATAGTGACCCACATAGGGTTTTCAATGGCTGATTGTTTTGGGATTACATTGGGAGTGGATTGGCAGGTCCTTCTCCCATTTTTGCTGGGCTGAGAATCGAGCCCAGGACTTCAGAGACTGCAGAATGGCACTCTGCCAACTGAGCTAAATCCCAGCCCCCTTGAAACATTCTATTACTATTAATCTTAGCTCCCGTGAGGTCCAGATTGTGGGAGGAGCCCATGTTACCTGTCAGTCTGTTCCAGACCTTAGGACAGGACTGCAAAAATAGGCAATGACTCCACAGATACCCCTAGATCAACTTTTAAATGTGACTTTTGAGATTTTCAACAACCAGGATAAAATAAACAGAAAAAGGCACAAAGAGTAAATGATCACAGGCACAAAAGCAAACCCAATTAATAGTAGTGGCTTTATGAAGTAATTTTCTCCCCAGGCATATAAAAACTTGCTCTCTAGAAAGACACTAGACAAAAGAAAGAGGCTCCAAAAGGGGCTGTCTGTCATCACTGTGGGAACTCAAGTCAATGGAAAAGAATTTCCCCAAGGAAGCCAAACTGCACCCTATGCTTTGTCTCTTTTTTAGTGGTGACCATTGGAAGGGAGACTGTCCTAGGAAGTTAAGGCAACCCAGGCTGGAAACCACTCTCAAAATAGTCCAACAGGATGGAAGGGGCCTCTCTGTATGTTGCTTGCATCATTCCTGCTCAGGAGCCTCCAGGACACCTTGATGGTGTAGGGTAACATATGACCAAAAAATGAAATGACAGAAAAAAAGGCATCAAGTAAGAGAAAGAGATAGAGAAAGTTATAAGTATTTTTGAAGAAGAAAAAAAGTTTAAAGAAAAAGAAAATATTTTTAGAGGTGACAAGATCTTTGGTGGTACAATTTTGTCCTAAATGTTAAGTGCTCAAGGGTAATGGGAGGTTATACATGATTAAGAATAGATTGCAGGAACGTTTGTGAGATATGAGACATTTTATATAGTATACACATATTAACTGCCAAATCCATTTTACCTGAAGACCCCAGTCTCTTCCTTTTTTCCCCCTCTTTATCTCTGGTATGCCCCAATCGCTATAATTTTGTGCACCCCAACTGCACATAAGGTTGCAGGCCTTGACTCCTGGGTTTACCACATTTATGTTAAGTCATGGATGGAGGCAGAAGAGTCACCACTTAACATCACAGAATTGACCCTGATGGAGTTTAACTAT
>VMDO01041077.1:0-11457 GCA_007922755.1 Pedetes capensis
GGACTATTTCATAAATTGCGAAGATAGGAAATATACATTTATAAAATTACTGATTTATGTGTGTACTCATATATCACTTCAGTTAATTTTATTGTGAATGACATATATTTTACAGCTTTTTAAATAGTGTCTGAAGAACTTTGGTGCTTTGAAAGTTCACATTTTATAGTTCCTTCCACTTACTCCATATGAAAATAATTCTAAAGTAATGTTAGCAAAAAAAAAAAAAAATGTTACCCAACTGACAGAACTTTCTGAATTCAATTTATTTTCTATTTTTTGACTTTCCTGATATGTCTGTATTTATTGGAAGCTGTGAGAGTTTTCCTCCCAAAACCTGCAAGAAATGCCTTAGAGTTGGATTATAGTCATCAAACTGATCTTTTCCCCAGTAACTAAGCTGTTGAGAAGATTAAGGAAAGATTGAGTATTCGTAGTTTTGCTACTAGTTTGAATCATCACTAGATGGGAAAAGACAGAAGTCAGGTAACATTCTAGGTTGACTTGGCATCAGCAACAGAATTCCCACTGCTACATCTGGCTGGAAGTCTTGAAGATGACTCATTCTAGAATTCATAGATTGGTCAAGCATAAAGATTGAACTATTGGCTCACAGGGGCACAGCTTGAAAAAAAAGATGGCAATAATAACTTGGAGGAGTCATTGGTTAAATTACACTTATTCTGAAATATCCTTCCCAATGAATTTAAAAAAGGAAATGCCAAACAGAGATGATCATATTTTTATCTCTTCTGAGAAGCTAGTGTCAGCAGTAAAACAGTAAAACTAATATGAATAGTGTCTTAGTGATAGGATTAGTGATATGATACAGCAAGATAAAACAGGCTCACTAAGGACAGTGGACTTTATACAGAGACGTGGGTAATGAACTATATGTTGAGTTAAAGACCAATTAAATTTATTTACTTAATCCTTGTCCTCTCTACGGGTTTCCAGACCTTACAACTTTCTTGTCTCTAAATGTTCACCTCTGATACTATAGAACTGAAGATTTTAAGGACTGAGTCAAAAGGAAACAGAAGATGTATATTTTTAAATATGAGAAGACCAAAAACAAGAAAGCAAAATATCAGAAGTTGATATTTCTAAGAATTGACAATGTAGAAAAGAAAGAGAAAAGAATGGGACAAAGAACATCATAATGTCCATTTTCATTTTTTCTCTAAGTTGGAAGTACTGAGTGTACAAGGCCACATAACACTACAAATATTTCTTGAAAAATATTTATGTCCATATATACATTAAACACATTCATGCATACATGCATATGTAGATAAAATGAAATGAGCTCTGTGAATTAAGGCTAAAAATATAAATTTATTGAAAAAAGAAAACGTTGATAAATAGCAATAACTTACAGAAAACCAGTGTGGACACAGCCCAAATGTCCTCTGTAATCTTGATTACTTTGTTCAGGCACCAGTAATAGAGAGTATTGACATTATAGAATGTAAACACATTCATGACACTTACATCATTATGTCACATGCTGTTAATCACCTAGCATGCTGTGAAATCTACTAACCTGCTATAAAATACACACTTTTCCTATTTGGAAATGTTTCAACTTATTGCCTTTCTTTCTAAAAATGACCTGAAATTGACATTTTCAAGACATGGCTGAACATTCATGACACTTGTCACAGTGGAACAACACAATCATGTATATTCTCACTAACGTCTATTTAATTACAGTCTGCCTGCAAGCATGCTGTACCTCTAAATTGGTTGCAAACTAGAAGACTTATTGTAATTAATTAAGAGCATTATCTATGCTCATTGATAAAGAAATAGAATCATCTATCAAAGATAAAGAGACCTCGAGGAAGTCACCACAAGTGGGATTTTTGTACTAGGTGCTGCAAGTAATGGCTAGCATATCACTTTCCCTATCTTCACTAAGATTATAAATACTTGGCAAAAATGAGGTGTAATGGCTAGGATATTTTCTTAGACATGACAATTTGTTATTTTGTGGCTTATGTTTTCTTCTAGCAGTTTCAAAGCTTCTGGTGTTATATGAAGGTCTTTGATCCATTTTTAATTGAATTTGTACAGTCTGAGAGATAAGATTCATTCTTCTACATGTGGATATACATTTTTCTTAGTAATATTTGTTAAAAAGGCTCTGCTTTTTAATATGTGTTTTTGGCACCTTTGTTGAAAATCAGGTGGCTATAGTTATTTCAGTTTAATTCTGTTTCCTCTATTCTATTCCATTGCTCAATGTGTCTGTTTTTTGATAACACCAAGGTATTTTTATTACTATGACTCTATAGTATAATTTGATGTCAGATATTGTGATGTCTCCTGCATTATTCCTTTTATTCATGATCAGTTTGACTATTCAGAGGCTTTTGTGCTTCTATATGGATTTTAAGATTTTTTCTCTTTCTGTGAAGAATGCCGTTGGGTTTTGATAGAGATTGCACTGAATTGGTAGATTGCTTTCTATACTATTGACATTTTTACAATATTAATTTTGCCATGGATGGGGAGTCCTTCCATCATCTTCTATCTTCTTCAGTTTTTTCATCACTGTTTCAAAGTTTTTATTGCAGATGTTTTTACCTCCTTTGTTAAGTTTCTTTCTAGATAATTTTTGAGGTTATTGTGAATAGAAATATTTCCTTAGTTTCTTTATCAGTATGTTTAATATAGAAATGTGATTGATTTTCAAATGCTGATTTTTTTTTATCATACTACTCTGCAAACCTTGAGGCCCTGGGTTTGATCCTCAGACCCAGAAAAATGGGAGAATCACATGGCAACCCACTCCCAAAACAATCAGCCATCTAAAACCATATAAATGGCAGAGAAGCAACAACATGACATAGTGCTGGGCATATCACAGTGTCCAGAAGTGTTTGGTTCTGTTGTGCATAGGGGCACTATGAGTAAGACCTGACTAGACAGCACCTAACAACAACTTTACTGAACATTATTAAATAAATCAAAGAGAGTTTTGTTGGAGTCATTAGGATCTTCTAACTATACAACCATATCTTCTGAAAATAGGGATAATTTGAATTATGCTTTCACTATCTATATCCCTTTTATTTATTTCTCTTGTCTTATTGCTCATGCTAAGACATCAATCATTATATTGAATAAGCCTTGTCACATTCCTAATTTTAGAGGAAATATTTTCAGTTTTTCTCTGTTTAGTATAATGTTGGAAATAGGTCTGTCATATATAGCTTTTATTACATTGAGGTGTGTTTCTTTGCTTCCAGTTTCTTTAGAGCTTTTATCATAAAGCAGCATTGAAATTTGTCAAAAGCCTTCTCTGCATCTATTGAAATAATCGAGATTTCTTTCAGAGTCTATATATGTGCCATATTACATTTACTGATTAGCGTATTTGAAATCATCCTTATATCTCTGGAATGAAACTAACTTGATCATTTTATAGAATCTCTTTAATGTGTTGCTGGATTTGGCTTGCAAGTATTTTATAGAGAGATTATGCTAGGAAAATTGGTGCATAGCTTTCTCCTTTTCTATCCTTACCTGGTTTGAGTATCAGAGCCATACTGGCTTTATAGAATTAGCTTATATGTAATTCTTCTCTTTTCATTTTATGGAATAAATTTAGAAATATAGGAGCGAATCATTCTTTAAAGCTCTGGCAGAATTCAGCTGTGAATCCATCAGATTTTGGGTCTTTGTTTAGAGACTATTGCTTCAACATTTTTTTTGCTCATGATAGTTCTGTTTGAGTGGTTTATATACTCTCCATTTAATTTTGGTAAGTCATATGTGTTAAACAATTCATCTGTTTTCCCTAGATGTTCCAATTTTTTAGTATGTTTTAAAAGTATTCCATAATGATCCTCAAGATTTCATTGGTACCTATGGTAATACCCACTTTTTTCATGTCTAATTTTATTAACTTAGATCTTTTCCTTTTGGTTAGTTTAGATAATGGTCTACATATTGTGTTTACTTTTTCAAAGAACAAATTACTCATTCACTGATTTTTTTGTGTTTTTGTTTTAGTTTCCATTTTATTAATTTCCATCCTGGCCTTTGCTATCTTTTTCCATCTAATGATTCTTGGCTTGGCTTGTTTTTGGTTTACTAAATCCTTGAGGTGTATAATCAAGTTATTAATTTGAGCTTTCTCTGTTTTTTTTTTATGTAAGCACTCATAAATTTTCCTTTTAGTACTACCTTTGCTGTGTCCCAAAGATTCTGTTGATTGTGTTTGCATTTTCATTTGATTCTAAGAAATTTTAAATTTTTCTCTCTAATTTCTTTCCAAACCATATGATCATTCAAGAGTGTGCTTTGTTCAATCTCCACATTTTTTATAGTTTCTGTTATTTTTCTTCCTATTGATTTCTAGCTTTTTTCCATCATGATCTGATAAGATATGAGGAAAAACTTCAAATGTTTCTTTTGTATTTGTCAAGATACTTTCTGGTCTAAAATGTGATCTATTTTAGAAAAACTTCCATGAACTACTAAGAAGAATGTATATTTTGCAACTTTTCAATGAAATATTCTGTAGATACTTGTTAACTCCATTTAATTTATGGTACATTTTAACTCTGAAGTTTTTTTGTTGATTTTTGTCTGGATGATCTGCCTATTAATGAGAGTGAGATATTGATTATATTCACTGTTATCATACATGAACCTATCTGTCCATTTATGTCCAGTAGTTTAATTTTATAAAGTGGTCATTGTTACATACCATTGAGTAGGGTCTGACCATAGTGACCCTATGTACAGAAAAACAAAACATTGTCCTACACTTTGCCATGCCCAGCACTATTTCAGTGCAGCTGTAATTTTCACAGAGTTTTTGATGGAAGATAGATTTGGGATTGTTTTGGTAATGGAGTGCCAGATATTTCTCCCTTTGTATAATTAGGAGCAACAATATTTAGTACATATATGTTTATATTTATAATCACCATATCTTCTCAATATATAATTCCTTTTATTAATATAGCATGACCTTCTTTATCTCTTCTGATTAATTCTGGCTGAAGTCCACTTGTCATATATCATTATAGTTACTCCTGATTTTTTTCTTGGCTTCTCCATGCTTGCTATATTATTTTCCATTATTTCTTTTTCTGTGTGCATGTGTCTTTAATGAAATTTATTTCTTGGATATAGCAGATAGTTGGGTCTTATTTTTTAATCCAATTGGCTAGCCTGTGACTTTCAATTGGAGAGTTAAGACAATTTACATTTACGTTTATTATTGAGAGGAATTTGGTGTTTCCTAATAGTTTGTTGGTTGTTTTCCTAGTTGGTTCAAATATTGATTGTTCTTCTCTTTCTCCCATGTTCATATATTAGAGGTTTGCTGGTTTACTAAGTTGGAAATGTTGTTGTTTTTGTTAGGTGCTGTCGAGTTGGTATCCGACTCATAGCGACCCTCATAGGGTTTTCAATGACTGTTTCGGGATTGCCTTGGGAGTGGATTGCCAGGTCCTTCTCCCTAAAGTTGGACATATTTGCTTCTTTTCTAGCTCTCATTTATTCATGTATTCCTTTCATGGGATTTGCTCTTTCCTGAGAACCAATATTTTTTTCTTCCTTTGTATGTAGGAGTCCTTTAAGTATCTTCTTTAATGTTAGCTTATGGTCATGAATTACTTTTCGTTTTTGCTTATCCTGAAAGTTCTTTTTTCATCAATTTAGAAAGGTAACCTTGCTGAGTATAGTAATGTTGGTTGGGAGGTATTTACTTTCAGACTTAAAATATGTCATTCCATGCTTTCCTAGCTTTTAAGTTAACTTCTGAGAAGTTTGATGTTATTCTGGTGGGTATGACTTTGTAAGTGAGTTGGCATTTTTCCCATGCAGCTCTTAAATTATTTCCTTACTTTTCAGTTTTAGTTTCACTATAATGTGGCATAAAGAAATTATTTTCTGGTCCTATCTATTTGGGCTTTAATGTCTTTTGTGTTTAGGTATTTATTTTCTCCCTTAGTTTTGTGAAGTTTTCTGATATATTTCATTTAATTTTTTACTATACTTTAATTTTTTATATCAGCACTTTTACTTCTTTGATTTTTGAGTTTTTCTCTTCACCATGTTCCAGTTGTTGTCATGTTTGTTTATCTTTTTTCTCTGTTGATATATGAGTATAATATTCCCTCAACATCATCTTTCATCCATTTTTTTCAGCTTAATATAGTCTGCTGGTGTCACTTTCCACTATATTTTTCTTTGATTTATTGTGTTTTTTTATGTCCAAGATTTCTATTTGGTTTTTCCCCAAGTCTCAATTTCCATGCTGAATTTCTCATCAAGTACCTGAATTGATGTCCTGATTTCATTAATCTGATTATTTGTATCCTCTTTGATGTCATTGATCATTTTTATAATTAGGCCTTTGAATTATTTATACAGTACATCAACTGTTTCAGTATTTTTGGCTTCTGTTATTGGGTAGTTATGATAATTTAGAGGAGTCATTTTACCCTTCTTTTTCATATTTCCTGTACTTCTGTGTTGTGATTTTCACATCTGTTGGGATGGATAACTTCTAGTTTTAATTGAGGGCCTATCTGGTGTAGCCTTCTTGAGGTCTTAAGCTCCAGAACCACTCAAAGTAGACAACACAATCTGTTGTGACAGCAATAACTCTGAACCAAACCAGGTATACAAAAACAGTTAACATTGATTAAAGCTATTACATAGCTACTTTCCACATAAATAAAGGTGGTAAAAACATGGTAGATTAAGCTCTGAAGTTAAAAGTTAAGATAAAAATAAAAATAATAAATGAAATAAAAGGAGTAAGCAGGAAAAGAGGGAAAAAGAAGCAAGATTGATGAAAGAAAGGAAAAAGGCATAAGAAAGAGGAAGAATATCAGGAAATGGATGTAGAAAGATCAGGAGACAAAAGACATCTATACAAAATAGCAAAATCACATTATGCAAATTATATAAATGTAATGGGAGTAAAAAATACAAACAAGAAAGATTTGTCTTTTACAAATAGAGTACCAATAAACAGACTAGATTAATCATGTAATACTGCTGAAAATGTAAAAAGATGGATCACTATAGAAAAAAGTTTGGAGTTAAATCATAATCTAGATGCAAGGGTATAGATAAATATTACCACAAAAAGACATGCAAGTAGAAAGAACTCATTGGGGAAGGTCGGAGATGGGGAGGAGGGGCACAAGAGGGTAATGGGGAAGTTATTTGTGTATTGTACAATGAAACACATATATGGAAATGTCACAATGAAATATATGTCACAATGAAACACATTAAGTTGTACATTAAAAACTTCCAATGAAAAAATTAAGCCAGGTGCAGTGGCACACACCTATAATCCCAGCGGCTCAGGAGGCAGAGGCAGGAGGATCACATGTTCGAGACCAGAGGCAGTCTGTGTAATTTAGTGAGACCCTGTCTCAAAAAGGACAAAAAAAAAATTGGGCTGGGAGTGCAGCTCAGTGGTCCAGCACTTGCAGTGCATGGAATCGTGAAGCCATGGGTTCAACCCCCAGTACCAAAAAAAAAAAAAAAAGAATTAACATATTATGCAGAAAATAAAGCACCTAAGAAAGATAAAGGGAAGGGCAAAAATAAAAAAAAATGTCAAATTATTAGGCTTGCTTGTTTACGTGTCCTCTAATATTGACATAAAGGATGGTCAGTTGAGATTGGAGTTCTTTGTCCCTCCTGCCATTCAGACTAGTTTTCCTCCTGAACCAGTCAAGTGACCATTGACAGTCTATACTGTATTCACCTTAATTTCCTTCTTTGTGTAGCAGGCTGTTGCTTTGCTGTTGGTGGATGCCCTTGCCTTGAGTGTGTATGAGTAGGACTGGACCTCCCTCATTCAAATACTCTCCAGTGTGTACCCATAGGGAGACCATTGTCCACTCCAAGAAATGTCCTCCAATCACATGGGAGAGTGGGGGAAGCAAAGAGAGTGCTGAGATCTGCAGTGGAGGTCAAGTGTCCCTGCATTGAGATCCCATCCCTCATAAATACCCTGCAGGATAGAGAAGGTTTTGGGAATCAAGTGGATCTTGAGCCTGAACTTTAGCATGCTCAGTCTTGCCATAATTAAACTGCACAGCAGTGAGGCCTTCTGAGGGTTGAGAGAGGCAGCTTTAAAAGGTACTGATTGTAGGCTGAAGCTTTTCTGTCTATGCCTATTTCCTCAGATTACACAGTTTGTTCTTCACCACAAAGGATGGGGTTGCTGATTATGGTCCTGTCACCACCTCAGCCTCCTACTGCCCAAACTTCTTATCATGTTCACAACAGGCACCACCTCCCTAGGTGTTCCTCCCAGAGACATTGGCTGTGTATCTCCTGGCTCCCTAATTTTTGAGTTTTCCTTGATACCAGTCCCCAGAGCCATTCAATTTCAACCAATAGACTCCTTCTGAGGAAGATGTCTGCCTATGTTGCTCCAAGACTGGGGTGTGACTAAATGGATTTATTCTCTGATGCTGATCATTCACACAAGAGGAGTTATTGTTACCCTAGAGTCCCTGGAAGTATTTAAGGCTTATGAGAACCCTGTTGGCTTGTGGCTAAGTGTGTCAGTCTTTTTTCATCTAGACTAGGTGGTTGACTCTGGGCAAGAGGTTCAGCTTCTTCTCTCACTCACTAATGCTGGAGCCCTGCAGGCTGTCTGCTTCTTTCCACTTTCAACTCTTTCGGGTTTGGTGTGTTTTTCATTTGTCCTCACTCATTTCTCGTGATTTTTGATGCACTTCTCTTTTGCTCTTCAGATTCATCTCTCCTTTGTTACCCTTGCACTTCTCATTCATGGAATCAGGCAGAGGCAGCTTCTATTCCACCATCTTCTCACCTAGAATCTGCCAATAATAATGATTTCTGATCAGTTATTTTGCATGAAATGAATTTTCACCTCATTCCTAAATCTCACCCTTAGCTTACCTTCCTTTGTCTGTCTATTTGTGGAAAAATCATATGTGTTTTCTTAAACAAGCTGGAGTATCATGTCTCCTTTGAAATGTTTCCTAAATTTCCTTATTAGAATAAGTCCTCTGTCCTTTTGTCCCCACAATACTTTGCACATAACAATTCCACCATTTATCATATTGTATACATTTATGTCCTGTTCTATGACTAATTCCTGGGTACTCCCCTGGAATGGACAGTCTTACACATCTTGTTCCTTCTTTTCAGTTTGTGACATCTTGCAATTAGAAGGCACCAAGTAAATGTTGGTCATTTTCAACTTCACAGGTGATAAAAGTCATTTCTTTTTCAAAACACTGTGTACTTCAGTCTTCAGTAAGAAAACTGTAGAGAGATAAGATGGATGGTTTTAAAGACTATTTTGCTTATAGTAGTTCAATAGGAATGAAGAATTCTAAGATCACAACATAGCATTTCTTTTAATTAAAAGGTCTTATATGAGAACTTAATTAATAATGTAAATAAGTGGGCCAATCTTATATTTGATACATTTCCTCAAGTTTTCTTCTATAGCTACCTTTAGCTGGGAGAAAGATTGAGAATGTAAAAAACTAGAAGAACATATATGTTCCTTGAAAAATCAGAATTACATCAAAAGTAGTATACACCAAAAGTAGCTGTTGTGTCCGACTCATAACAACCCTCATAGGGTTTTCAATGGTTGATTGTTTTGGAATTGCCTCTGAAGTGGAGTGTCACATCCTTGTCCCATGGAGAGAACCTTAGGAGGGGACATTTTTCTGTTGCTTTGTTCCCAGGAGCCTAACTTTGCCATGCACTGATCCAAGTTACCTAAAAGACTCCATTACTTGGATGTAAGGCATTCATCTTATGATAAAGTGTAAGAAAAGAAAACAAACACACAAGTTCTTTTAACCTATACTAGAAAATCATATAGTATTTCAATTCAATTGAGATGTTTCGTAAAATGCACTTGAAACATAATTCATGAAGCACATATAGGTTTTTGAACTATACGTTAAAAGTTAACTATACGTTAAAACTATACGTTAAAAGTTAACTATACATTAAAAGTATATTTAAAAGTATAAATTTAAAAGTATAAATTTAAAAGTATAAAGTATATTTAAAAGTATATTTACTTGTCAAAATAATTAAAAGTATATTTATTTGAGGAAATTTACCAAGCAGAATGGATAAGAATACAGGAAGTCATATCATATATCAATTGTTGTTGTCAGGAGTCATCTAGTTGAGTCTGACTCATAGTGACCCTGGGTACAACAGAAAGAAACACTACCTGTTACTGTGCCATGCATATGATCTTTTCATCATTGAGCCCATTGTTTTAGCTACTGCATTTCTTCTCATTTTGGGTGGTGCCACATCTGTAAATAGCGATCCCAGGGGCTTTATTCCATTCTTCTCATTAAGGTTGGCTGTATTTTGAGGAGGCAACTTTCCCCTAGTTGTTTCTTGAATGCCTTCCAGACTAGGGGACTCATTTTTCAGCATTGTACTTGGCAGTGCATTTCTGCTATTTGTAGGGTTTTCAATGGCTAATTGTTTCAGAAGTGGGCTGTACTTTTGTCTCCCTAAGCTGTTTTAGTCTAGAAGCATAGGTGAAACCTGTCCACTATTGGTGGCCCTGCTAGTATCTGAGATAGTGGTGGCATAGCTTTCAGAACCATGAGCTGACAGTCACAAGGGAGCAGGTATTATATAGATTGTATAGAATGACTTATAATTTTCTTTAAATCATTTCTATTTAATGTGGTTCCATACTTATAGGACCAAGAGCATTATAGCACTCTAAGTTGGGCAGAGAGACATAAACTAGTATAAATCTGCAGATGTCTAAGTAATGAAAGATTATTACATATTTTTTATTTTTAACTGTGATAAATTTTAGTTGTATTTTTGAACGAAATTTAATGTCTATAATAAATAAATTATTTTTTTCAAAAACTATGCCCTAAGGCTATAAATTGAGGTGCTTCATAGGAAAGTTGATATTAATCTTTAGTACATTAAGTATGATTCATATCCTATCTATAGTTTAATTAAAATATATATACTTCAAAAGCCAGGCACCATGGCTCATGCTTGTAATCCCAGTCAGTCAGAAAGCTGAGGCAGAAAGATACCAAATTTAAGGCCAATGCAGCCTGTGCACCTTAGCCAGAACTTGTTTCAAAATAAAAAAGAAAGGGGTTGAGGATGTAGAATAATGGTAGAGCACTTGCCTAGCATGCATGAGACCCTGGGTTCAATTCCTCAGTACTGTCAAAAGAAATTACAGATAGAGAAACAAAGCACAAATAGTGATGATGGTGGGCATGAAATTAATTTAATGAACAAAGAAATTTTTGAAGAATTTCAATGTATTGAATAAAAAGATGATTGATAAACCAACAAGGGACACAGGGCAGCTAGAATTTATACTTTTTCTTGATGAATAAGTAAAATAGAGATTTTTTTTTAATTAAAATAAATTATACTTAAAGAGGATTAATATTAAAATGT
>VMDO01041078.1:0-11463 GCA_007922755.1 Pedetes capensis
GTATACCTAGCAGGGGGAGAACAAAAGAAAGCAGGTGTGGCAATTTTAATTTCAGATAGATTAAATTTCACTCCAAAACTAATTAGAAGAGATAAGGATGGTCACTACATTTTAATACAAGGAACAATTGATCAAGAATCAATAATGCTCCTTAATATCTATGCCCCAAACATAGGAGCTCCTAGCTTTATAAGACAAACTTTATGGAATATAAAGAACTTTATTGCACCAGAATCAATAATAATGGGGGACTTCAATACCGCACTTGTGTCAAGAGACAGATCATCAAGACAAAAAATCAACAGAGAAATGTCAAATCTAATCTCCACCCTAAACCAGCTGGATCTTACAGATACATACAGAATATTTCATCCACACAATGAGGAATACACATTCTTCTCAGCTCGACATGGTATGTTTTCTAAAATAGATCATATGCTAGTCCATAAGAACACCCTCAACAAGTACAAGAAAATAGAAATTATTTCATGTTCCTTATCAGATCATAATGCGATAAAATTGGAGCTCAAGAACATGAATAATTCCAGAAACTTTACAAACTCATGGAGATTGAATAATTCACTACTGAATGACCCATGGATTGTTGATGAAATCAAATTGGAATTTAAAAAATTCCTACAATCAAATAATGATGAAAACACATCATACCAAAACATATGGGATACAGCAAAGGCAGTTTCAAGAGGGAAGTTTATAGCATTAAGTGCCTTCATCAATAAAATAAAGATGAGACAAATAAACGACATAATGACATAGCTTAAGACACTAGAAATCCAACAACAACAACAACAACAACAAAATCCTAAATGGAACAGACAGAGAGAAATTACAAAAATTAAGGGAGAAATATCTCAATTAGAATCTAAAGAGATAATTTAAAAAATCAATAAGACTAAGAGCTGATTCTTTGAATAGTTTTAAAAAAATAGACACCCCTCTGGCTAACCTCATCAAAAAGAAAAAGGAAAAAGCTAACATTGTAAGGATTATGAAAGACAATGGATCCATAACCACTGACTCCAACGAAATACAGAAAATTGTCAGGGATTACTATGAGAGACTGTATTCCCAAAAATATGAAAATGAAGAAGAAATGGACAAATTTATTAACACATATGACCTCCCAAAACTATCCCCAGAAGACATAACTGTCCTAAACAAGCTCATTACCTATAGAGAAAGAAAAAGGTAATTAAAAGTCTCCCAACAAAGGAGAGCCCAGGTCCTGATGGATTCATGGCAGAATTCTACCAAACTTTTAAAGAAGATATAATACCTGTCTTCCTCAAAGTATTCCAAAGAATAGAACAGGAGGGAACACTCCCAAATACGCATCACCCTGATACCTAAACCAGGAAAAGATTCATCTAAGATAGAGAATTATTGACTCATCTCCCTTATGAATCTAGATGCAAAAATATTCAATAAAATTCTGGCAAACAGAATACAGCAGCATATGAAAAAGATTATTCACCATGACCAAGTGGGATTTATACCACAGATGCAAGGCTGGTTTAACATATGGAAATCAATTAATGTAATCCAACACATCAAGAAACAAACAAAAACCACATGATCATCTCAATTGATGCTGAAAAGGCCTTCAATAAAGTACAACACCTTTTCATGATAAAAACGCTGGAGAAAATAGGTATAACAGGCAAATACCTTAATTTCATAAAAGCCATTTATGACAAACCTACCGCCAACATTATATTAAATGGAGAAAAACTGAAAGCATTTCCTCTTAGATCTGGAACAAGACAAGGATGTCCTCTCTCTCCTATTCTATTCAACATAGTAATTGAAGTTCTGGCCAGAGCGATCAGACAAGGGAAAGAAATCAAAGGGATACAGATTGGCAAGGAAGAGGTCAAATTATCATTATTTGCAGATGATATGATTTTGTACTTGAAAGACTCCAAAACCTCAATCAGAAAACTTCTGCATCTAATTAACTCCTTCAGCAAAGTTGCAGGCTACAAAATTAACACACCAAAATCAATAGCCTTTCTTTACACCAATTCCAAACAAGAAGAGAAGGAAATTTCAGGAAAGACCCCATTCATGATAACCCACCAGAAAATTAAATACCTTGGAATCAATCTAACCAAAGACCCTTCAGATCTCTACAAGGACAATTTCAAAACATTAAAGAAAGAAATAGCAGAGGACACAAAATATGGAAAGACCTCCTGTGTTCCTGGATAGGGAGAATTAATATAGTAAAAATGGCTATCCTACCAAAAGCAATCTATAGATTTAATACAATACCCATTAAAATTCCACTGACTGACTTTACAGAAAAACAAAAAACGATCCAGAAATTCATATGGAACCACAAAAGACCATGTATAGCTAAAACACTTTTAAGCTGCAAATTTAATGCAGGTGGAATCACAATCCCTGACTTCAAACTTTACTACAGGGCAGTGGTTGCAAAAACAACTTGGTACTGGCACAAAAATAGGCCAGAAGACATCTGGAACAGAACAAAAGACCCAGATATACCTCAACACACCTATAGCCACTTGATTTTCAACAAAGGAACAAAGCAAGTAAACTGGAAAAAAGGACAGCCTCTTCAACAAATGGTGCTGGGGAACATGGTCATCCACATGCAGAAAAATGAAAGTGGATCCACATCTCTCAGTATACACGAGAGTTAACTCAAAATGGATAAAAGATCTCAACATAAAACCAGAAACTTTAAAACTTATAGAAGACAAGATAGGCAATACACTCCATCATATAGGCATTGGAAAGGATTTCCTTAATAGGACTTCAATTGCTCAAGAAATTGCAGCAAGAATAGATAAATGGGATCACATGAAATTAAAAAGCTTCTGCACCACAAAAGAAACAATTAACAGAGTCAAGGAAAACTCCACGGAATGGGAAAAAATCTTTGCATTTTATACATCTGACAAAGGTCTAATTACTAGAATTTATAAAGAACTCAAGAAAAAAATCCCCCCCAAACCAAACAACTCAATACCCAAATGGGCAAAAGAACTGAGTAGACAGTTCTCAAATGAAGAGGTCCATAAAGCCATGAAACACATGAAAAAGTGCTCAATATCCCTAGCCATTACAGAAATGCAAATCAAAACAATGCTGAGATTTCACCTTGCACCAGTAAGAATGGCCAAGATCAATAAAACAAACAACAACAAATGCTGGTGAGGTTGCGGGGAAAAGGGAACACTTTTACATTGTTGGTGGAGCTGTAAATTGGTGCAACCACTATGGAAATCAATATGGAGGTACCTCAAAAAACTAAAAATAAATCTACCATATGACCCAGCTATAACACTATTGGGAATTTACCCAAAGGGAGATGGGTCATCATACCACAGAGACACCTGCATCTCCATGTTCAATGCAGCGCTTTTCACAATACCAAAGATATGGAATCAACCAAAGTGCCCTTCAACAGAAGAATGGATAAAAAACCATGGTATATATACACAATGGAATACTATTCAGCAATCAAGAAAAATGAAATAGGGTCATTCGCAGCAAAATGGATGGAATTAGAGAAAATTATTTTAAGTGAACGAACACAAGCTCAGAAAGAGAAACAACACATGTTCTCACTCATATGAGGGAGCTGATTCAAAATCACAAGAAGGAAAAATCCTACTCAAAGTTCAGATCATAATAAAAGGGGGGGAGGGAAGATAAGAATGATGTCAATATAAATGGATTAGAAATCACATGTAATTGTTCTAACAAGATAAAAACAAAGACCACTACAGGAAAAGTTTCTATCTTAGACAGAAATGGAACCCAAGGACATATAGAAAAATACTACTAAGTAAAAGATAGAGAAGACTTGGATGGGAAACTTAGACGGGAAGGGGGGAAGGGGGGAAGCATAGGGGAGTGTAAGGGGTAACCTATATGAATATTGTTTATCAAAATGTATATATGAAAATTGTCACAATGAAAAGCATGTCAAAATGAATCACATTATGATGTACATTAAAAATTTCTAATAAAAAAAAAAGAAAATCCTCAACATGTATTTTTTTGTTGTGGTTGTAGGAGCCTTCAAGTTGGGTCCAACACTTAGACTCTCATAGGGTTTTCAATGGCTGATTGCTTTGGGATTGCTTTGGGAGTGGATTGCCATGTCCTTCTCTCATTTTTGTTCCTCTGGGGATTGAATTCAGGGCCTCTGAAAGCACAGAGCAGCACTCTATCAATTGAGCTAAACCTCAGCCCCAACACGTATTTAGTGAGGAGAAATTAATTGTGATAAGCTTCTAGTATTTTTTGATACTGTTTTCAGTTACCAAATTATCTTCTTTGATGACTTGGAAACATGTTTTGCATTTGGATTAGTCCTTTACTAATTTCAGATTACTCATTCTTGCCCTTTCTTACCATCCAATTCTAAGAGTTGTTTTTCATTTAAGGGATGTTTCTAGTAAAGTCTGTCAAATTACTGACAAATACAACCAATATGGTGATATGTAAGCAGTTGCTATTTTCCCTTAAGAGTTTTCCTTAATGATGAGGATGCCCTTTAGTAACAAGATCACAGAGACAGAGTTAATTTGCATAACCATACTGAAGAGGGCCAGAGAGAACAGGCAGAGATTCATCTTCATGTGGAAAGAATATAAAAAATGGCAGTATGCTCAATGGGCTATGTGCATGGTCTAATCACAGAACTCTGCATGTAACCTTATTAATTAATGTATAAACAGCTACTTTTTAAATCCCTGTCTCTGAATGAATCATCACAAGTTACATCAACTAGATATTCCAATTAATGAGATGGCAATTATATAATACCATGGAAAATGGGTGTCTCTATTAGGATACATGGAAATTAGAGAAAATTGTGAAGAATGTGGCAGGTGTCTTCTTCAGAAAAATAGTTATTTGACTTACATTGGGTCCTGTCTGACTGAAGTGTCTTGGGAAATGGGAAATGAATTTAGGCATTGTAAGCAATAAGAGTTGTATATGTATTCCTTAGTATAACAATTATTGTTGCTTTTTAAAAGTTTGATGGAATTTATTTTTACAACAAATCTTAGGCAGTATCATTTCATTTTAATGCAGGGGTACATCTGACAGAAGGGGACAGAAACCACTTTTGGCCCCCATTAACTTATAAAATATTTTAAACTAAATTATTACTACCTCTTGGTGAAAAACAACTTGTTAGATATTGTTTATCTTATTAAATATGACCACACTTATATATCTAGGTATCTATACCAACAAAACAGACTAATTTAATTTTTAGCCAAAGAGAAGTTATTATTTTCCCTAGCTAACAAAAATAATGTAGTATCTACCAAAGTACTTAAAAGTATAGAAAAACAAAGGATGGCATGTCCCTAAGGGGATAAAATCAGAACATTTAGTTAAAGCAAGTACATTAGTCTTATAGCTATTTTGAGAAAAAGCACTGTTAAATATCATGCACTTTATCATATAAGTCAAACACATAATTTTGTATATAAAGTAATGTATTAATGTGTGACTAATGCTTTCTGATCCTGCATGTTAACTTTTAGTAAAATATTTTTTTATAGCAGCATCTACATATAAATGGTTATTGTATATGTGAGCGCTATCTACCTAGATTCTTTTCTACCTCTAGTTTCAAATAATATTTTTCTGTGTTTATCAATTGGTGATTTAATTCCAGTAATTGAAAATATTACTTAAGTTGCTTAATGAATATTGTCAACATATATATATATATATATATATATGAATATTGCTTAATGAATATTGAATAAGCCTTATCAAGAGAAAGACACTTTTTAAAATCAGAAAGTTATGCATTGAAGACTTCCTTGTATTGGTTTTGGTAAGAACTTTTAGAACCATAAAACCTAGTGTCTAACTGAATATAACTTTGCTAGATATAATAATTTTTCCTGGCAGTTATTTACTTCCATGACTTGAAATATTTCATTCCATGCTTTCCTGGACTTTATGATTTATTCTGAGAGGCCTGATGTTATTCCGATTGCAGCTTTTAATATTGTTTGTTTGTTTTACATTCTTATTGTAATGTGCCATGGGGAGCTTCTTTTCTGGTCATATCTATTTGGTGTTCTAAATCCCTCATTTGGTTGTGTGCCCATTTCTTTCCCAAGATTTGGGAAGTTTTGTGCTATAATTTCGTTGAATAGTTTTTGTCTGCTTTTACATTTTTTTAAAAATCTAGCTCCTCCTATCCCCTGAATTCTTAACTTTTATCTATTAATCATTTCCTAGAGTTCTTGGAGCCTGCAGCGGTAGCCCTGTGGCATCCGATCCCGTCAGATCTGGGAAGCTAAGCAGGGTCGGGCCTGGTTAGTACCTGGATGGGAGACCGCCTGGGAACACCAGAAGCTGTAGGCTTGGGAGAAGGACCTGGCAACCCCCTCCCAAAAATCAATGTGCCATTGAAAACCCTATGAACAGCAGAGAAGCACTGACAATAGTGTTTCCTCTGTTGAACAGAGGGTCGCTATGAGTCGGATAGCGACTCGACGGCACCTAACAACAACAACAAGAGTTCTTGGAACTTGTGGCCATGTTTTTCTTATTTGTTGATATCTGATTGTTTGAATGTAGTATTTCTTTAATCTTATCTTCCATCCCTGATCTTCCATCTCTTTTTTATCTTATCTATTGATAGTTTCATTGTTTTTTAAATTTGATTTATTGAGTTCTTTATTTCTAACTTTTGTTTGTTTTATATTTTTTTTTCAAAATCTCAAATTGCTTTTTGAATTTCTCATCCATTTTGCTGACTATATCTTCTATATTGGGACTTTCTGATCTAGGCCCTGTGTTGTTGTTGTTGTTGTTGTTGTTGTTGTTGTTGTTAGGGTCCATCCAGTTGTTGTCCCACTCATAGTGGCCCTATGTACAACAGGAGAAACAGTATTATTAGTGCTTCTCTGATATTCATAGGGTTTTCAATGACTGATTATTACTTTTTTTTTTTTTTTGGCAGTGGCTTGCTAGGTCCTTCTCCCAAGCCTACAGCACCTGGTTCCTAGGGGGTCTTCCATCCAAGTACTAACCAGGCCTGACCCTGCTTAGCTTCTGAGATCTGATGGGAATGGATGCCACAGTGGTATGGCTGCAGGGAGGTCCTATATTTGTATCCTTATTTCATTCATCTCTGTATGTGTGTCACCTTTGAAATCATTGATAATTTTTATAAGAAGATTTTTGTGTACTTTCTCTGACATTTAAACCATTTCAGTATCTTTGGATTCATTATTCAGATTATTATGGACTTGTGGAGGAGATTGGTTGCCTTGGTTTTTCCTGCTTATTGTTTATAATTTGCAATTTTTGCACCTGTAGAGATCTTGAGGTCACAATCTCCAATATTATTCCTATAGAAGAAGACAGACCACCCTTTGGTGAAGTCTCTCATTCCTTTTTCTCAGGGGAGGGCACGTTTGGAAATGTATCCTCTTGACTCCCTGTCACTGCTCAGCACTCTTTTGCACTCTGGGAACATCCTACATATTCTCCTCTTTGATTTCTGTGTTTTTCCAGTCTTTCTCTCTTTGGAATAGAGTACACTCCTTATTCTGACTCTTGTGTTTTATCACATCCCAAAGAGACTTCCTCTAAATGGCATATTATGAGAACTTTTTAAGCTTTTCTTTTTCTTTTCTTTCTTTTTTTTTTTTTTTTTGCAGAAAGACTGAAGACAGAACATTTGAAATTCCAAACTCCCTGGGGTTTAATCAATGATGTGAAAATCCATCATTGATTCCATCATTGATGGATTCATGCATAAGAACCACACAAGAATTGTGATTGATAAATGGATACTGATGTATGTATGTGGGGGAACTTAAGCAAAATGCCTAGCATATAAGGTCTTTTAAGAATTATAAATAAAATGAGCTAGAATCTCTAAGAAACTGATACATTAAAACAAAGTTTTTTGCTTAGAATTTACTTATTATTGGTATACTATGGATTTATGTGAATGCCAGAATTCTAGTGGCAGTGATATTCAATATTGCACTAGGAATTAATGTGGGTTTTGGGATAAAGATGAGTAATCCCAGGAATATTGTCATGCTTTTAGGTTATTTATTTAATAGTTTTATTACCAAATTGTGTTTTGTTCCCATAAAAAAATACCCTAAGCGTCCAGGTATTTACATTTTTCTGGTAAGATCATAAAGGTAGTAAAAATACTTACAGTTGTTTCTAGACTTGATGCTAAAAGGTATGATTTAGAGAAACAACCAACATTTAAATGGGGAAAATTAGAACATAAAATAACTTATTGTCACATAAATTATTTTTATGATGTACTACTGTAGCTATGTTATTCATGGGCATGTTCTCACTTAAAATTAGGTTGTTTGAATATTGTTCATGTCTTGACAGTATGTATGTTTTTTTTTTTGGTATAAAAAGGTCATAGATGATTTTTGCACTTTCAATAACCTCATCTTACAATGCTTCTTATAATAAAATATTGACTTCAAATTTAGAACAGTCAGTATAAATTTGTGCCTTCTGCTGAGCTCCTCTGCTTCTATGGCCTGCAGGCATTTAATTTGTTTGGACAAATAATGGGGAGTGGTCAATGGCTATATATTCTAGATTAATTCAGGAATGAAATAATGCAATAGTGTTACTGCTATTGAATAAGATAGTTCACAGTCCATTAATATAAAATTCTCTGTAACCATATTTCACTTGTAATGGTTGTCATGGTATTTTTTAGACTTCTCCAACATGATCAACTATTGAGTAGGTCCCCAATTAAGATTCTAATACCATTATTCATGTTTCCTAGATGAAGAGCTGTGGGAGCTAAAACATATTATGGCTAAACCTGGACCTACCATAATGTCCTAGTCAAAGAGGTCATTTGAGTAATTCAAAATATTGCTTTTTGACTGACATTAGGTGCAGTCTATTATGGGCATATTAATGGTGGTGCTGAAGTACTTAAAATGTCTTTAAGTAAAAACTATGAAATAAAATGTTTTGAAGCATCGATATTCTTAGATTAGCAAATAATTTAGGAATTAGAGAAGGACTGTTTGATATGCTCCAGTTGACTATGCTTCACATAGGGCTGACATTATTTTCAGCTAGTCTCTTTTTCTTTCTCTCTCAAATATGTAAATTCAGGGCATGGATTCAGTGTCTTAAAAGTTATGCTACCTTCTCACTTAGCCTAAATCTTTTTCAAAATCAAAAATGCTTTAAGCATAGTAACAGATTCTGCAATGTGAGATATATCAGGCAAAAGCTGTCACCTTTTTCCTAGCCTCCGGAGCCTCTATTTTCTCATAAGATAAATATCACATTTCTAAGAAACGTGTACATTTATCCTCCCACATTCTTCATTCTTTCCACTTCTATGATAACACTACTCAAAGTTGATGCATATATCTATGGTATTTTTCAATCTTACAAAGTGATCGTAGCAGCATCATGTTCTATGTGCACAGCCACCCTTATGTAAGACAAAAAGGCAGCATCTGTATGTTGTACATGAGGAAGTTGAGATCCAGATTAATGAGTGTTAATGCTGAGACTAGGACCCATAACCAATAACTAACTTCATTGGTCTCCAAAGTGTTGCTACACAGCCCATCACAACCACTCTGTGGACATGCTAAACCTAGCATTTTAGAACCAGAGTGGCCTTAGGGTCACTAAAACTAGTCTCATTTCCTCTGCTTATAGTCATGTTTCCTTTTGGAAAGTTAGAAAATGTGTTCCCTGGGGGACAAGTGGATTGCTTTTGTGCGTTGTATATCTAGCAAAAGTCAAAAGTATATGTGTAAGGAAGTGGGTATGGTATACAAAGAAAAATTGAAGCTTTCATTCTCGTGAGCAGTGACTCAACCTGACCCAATCAGGTTTGGGTTGTTGTTGTTGTTGCTGCTGTTGTTGTTAGGTGCCATGGAGTAGGTATCCAACTCATAGCAACCCTGTATACAACAGGGGAAGCACTACTGTCAGTGCTTCTCTGCTGTTCAAAGGGTTTTCAATGGCAGATTGATTTTTGGGCGTGGGTTGCCAGGTCCATCTCCCAATCACAGGGCTAGCAAAAGAGTTTATGTCCTGTGGCTGAGCCTCAAGAATAGGGTGCTTGCTTGGCCATTGATCATGCTGTGATCACCCCATCCATCCACATTCCAGTTGGTACTTCCCTGCAGCCCACCACACTCAGCTTTTAAACTTGCTCACATTCTCTTTTTCAACATCTCACCAAATTAAAAAATAAACCTATTCTCGGTGTCCATGTGACAAATCTTATCAGCATTTCTGTAAGGTATATTGCTTCCTCTCATACCTAGTTTTTTATTTTAAAAGAGATAAAGTCATCAGGGTGCAGTGGCACACATTTGTAATCCCAGTGACTCAGGAGGCTGTGGCAGGTGGGTCAAAAGTTTGAGCACAGAGGCTCCCTGTGCTATTTAGTGATACTTTGTCTCAAAATAATACATGAATAAATAAGAGAGGAAGTCATTTTTTTATAATGTGAATGAAAACATACACATTTTCTGAAGTTAGAAAAACATGATTTTGTAAGTGACATTGCCTTTATCTTAAAGCATTGCAGACCCCCTAAGAGGCATCTGAAAATCTCCAGCCCTTGTCCTAAAGCTCTAGCTAGTTTGGATCCTGCAAGCTGTGATTGATAAATATCTATTTGACAAGAAACTACAAACAAATCCTTCCAACTATGACAGACAGTTTTCTGAAAATACCCTAATCAGGATTGTTTAGTTATGTTGGCCTCTTTCCTCTGCCCCCAACTTTTCTTCTATTTAAACTTGAATCTTGCATAATCTCCCAGAAGATGGACATGGAGTTGGTCACCTGTTACTTTTCTCAGTGTGAACATTGATTAAATCTCTGTTCACTGCTATTCATCATTACTTGTCCTTTAACTGGTGTATTGGGACACCATGGCAGAGCCTAAATCTGGGAATGGGAGCTTTACCCTAAAATCCAGTAACGGTTTTACTATAATGAGATTTCCATAGGTATAAACTGAGGATCAAACGATTAGGCACAAATCAGGGAGATGTGCACTCCTGGTGGTTCAGTCATTGATTTTTTTCTGAAATTATACTCTTTCAATTTTCTCTTTCTTGTTTCTTTTTTCTGTGTATATATTTAATGTTTCCATAAATTTAGTATAATTCTCTGAAGTTAGAAAACAACATAACTGATGGGCTATTTGTATAAATAAATGTACAATAATGCAAATTTGGAAGTATGTTACAAATCAGCTTGATTTCTTAAATTTCCTTTATCAGATTGACTGGTAATTTCTCATGAGGAATAATTATTTCCCTTTTCAAGAGATTCATGAAAGATGAGTAGCAATCATGATTCAATAAACCCAAAGGCACTGAACAATTTCACACACGTCAACAGATAATAATTGCAACAGTCATTTCTAAAATA
>VMDO01041079.1:0-11462 GCA_007922755.1 Pedetes capensis
CTTTTAAGCTGCAAATCTAATGCAGGGGGAATCACAATCCCTGACTTCAAACTTTACTACAAGGCAGTGGTTGCAAAAACAGCTTGGTACTGGCACAAAAATAGGCCCGAAGACATCTGGAGCAGAATAGAAGACCCAGATATACCTCAACACACCTATAGCCACCTTATTTTTGACAAAGGAGCAAAGCAAGTAAACTTCTCCCATTTTTGTGGTGCTGGGAATTGAACTCGGGACCTCAGGGACTGCAGCGCAGTGCTCTATCAACTGAGCTAAATCCCAGCCCATTAACTGTACTATTAATGGATTAATTGTGGTAGTTCATATATCACGTACTGATCATGTCCAGCCAGCTTTATTCCCCAGGCCCTAGTAATCACTCTTTTACATTCAGGGAGACTTTTTCTTTTTAAGTTTCTGTGTATGAGAGAGAACATGCAGTACTTACATTTCTGGGTCTGGCTTATTTCATTTAACATAATGCCCCCCAGTTCCATTCATTCTGCTATAAATGACAGGATTTTATTTTTCTTTATGGCTGAATAATACTCCATGGACATCCCTCCACATTTATGCACGCGCACGCACACACACACACACACACACAAACACACAAACACACACACACACTTTCTTTATCCAGTCCTCCGTTAGTAAATACCTAGGCTGATTACAGAACTTGGTTATTGTAAATGTTGTTGTTGTTAGGTGCCGTCAAGTCATGTCTAACTCATAGTGACCTTCATAGTGTCTTCAATGGCTGATTGTTTTGGGATTGACTCGGGAGTGGATTGCTATATCCTTCTCCCATTTTTGTGGTGCTGGGAATCGAACCTGGGACCTTAGAGATTACAGAGTGGCGCTCTACCAACTGAGCTAAATCTCAGCCCCAGGTTATTGTAAATAGTGCTGCAAAAAGCATGGGTGTGCAGGTATCTTTGTTGTATGCCAACTGCACTTCCTTTGGATATATACCCAGGAGTGAAATAGCTGGATATATATGAGTATTCTATTTTTGGTTTTTGGGGAACCTCCAAACTGTTCTCTTCAGTGACTTTACTAATTTATGTCCCCACCATCAGTATGTATAAGAATTATTTTTTGTTCATATCCTTGCCAGCATTTTTTAAATAATAGCCATCCTAACAGGGGAAAAGTGATAGCTCATTGTTTTGATTTGCATTTCCCAAGTGACTAATGATATTCAGCATTTTTCCGTGTATTTATTGGCTACTATATTTCTTCTTTTAAGGAGTGTTTTTTCAGATTATTTGCCCATTTTTAATTGGATTGCTTGTGGGGTTTTTTGTTTTGTTTTGTTTTTGTTTTTTTGATAAAAAAATCATGTTAAATAAAATCTTTTAAAATAAAAACTTTTTTTGGTCCAGTTCAAATAATATCTTAAGACCTTCATATGGGGGAAGGAAAGATGTAATTTTATTGTTTTCTTTTTTTCCCCCAGTAATCTTATTTTATTAGTAATTTTTAGTGTACAACTTAATGGGTCTCACTGTGACATTTCCATACATGCATTTCATTGTACATTGCAGGTTCACCTCCCCCATTACCCTCACATTACCCACTTCTCCTTTCCCTGCTGCCCCATCAATGGTCTCCCTTCTATGTTCATGTCTTATTTATGTGTATATCTATTTATAGATACACAGCCCAACTTTGACTTAGGGGAAAAATATGTGATGTTTCCTTTCTTTTCACCCATTACCCTTTCTTCTTGCCCCTCCTCCTTTTCTTTAGTCCATTATCTTTCTCTGCCTGGCCCCTTCTGCTTTCATGACCTATATGTTTTAATACTGAACATATATTGAAGACAGATATCCAAGTATGCGAGAAAACATGTAAGGTCTGTCACTCTGGTCTGGCATATTTTGTTTAAAATGATGATCTCTAGTTGTACCCTTTTCTAGCAAATGACTTTGTCCTTTTTTATGGGTAAATAAAACTCCATGGTATGTGTGTGAAAATATATCACAATTTCCTTATCTGTTCAGGGACACTTAGGTTGATTCCATATTTTGACTATTGTGAATAATGCTGCAAATCTCTAGTATATTGACTTATATTCTTCGGGATATATACACAGGAGTGGTATAGCCAGATCATATGGTAGTTGTATTTTATTTTTCTGAGGAATCTCCAAACTTATTTCCATAGTAGTTGCACCAATCGCTTGCCACCAGCAGTATAATAGGGTTCCTTTCTCCCCACGTCCTCCCCGGCATTTTTTGCTGTTTTGTTGGTGCTAGCCACTCTGACTGGCATGGATGGTATCTCAGTGTAGGTTTGGTTTGTGTTACCCTGATGGCTAAGGATGTTGAACATTTTCTCATGATTGTTGACCATTTGTATTTCTTCTTTTGAGAAGTCTCTGTTCAGTTCTTTTGCCTATTTTGTGACTGGATGTTGTTGTTGTTGTTAGGTGCCGTCGAGTCGGTATCCGACTCATAGCGACCCTCATAGGGTTTTCAATGGCTGACTGTTTCGGGATTGCCATGGGAGTGGGTTGCCATGTCCTTCTCCCATTTTTGTGGTGCTGGGAATCGAACTCGGGACCTCAGGGACTGCAGCGCAGTGCTCTACCAACTGAGCTAAATCCCAGCCCTTGTGACTGGATACTTTCCTTTTATTGGTGTTTAGTTTTTAAAGCTCTGTATATATCCTGTATATATACAGGATATATCTGTATATATATTAACCCCACCTCTGATGTATAGCTGGCAAAGATTTTCTCCCACTCTGTAGGGTGTCTCTTCATTTTGATATTTATGTCCTTTGCTGTGCAAAAGCCTTTTTAACTTAATGCAATCTCACTTTTCAATTCTTGCTATTACTTTTTGTGCTTTTGGGATCCTATTCAGAACATCCTTATCTATGCCTATAACTTAAAGTATTTTCCCCTAGCAGTTTCAAAGTTTCAGGTTTTACATTAAGGTCTTTGATCCATTTTGAACTGATTTTTGTGCAAGGTGAGAGAGAAGGATATAGTTGTAGTGTTCTACATCAGAATATCCAGTTCTTCTGGCACGATTTGTTGAAGAGGGTGACTTTTCTCCAACTTATATTTTTGGAACCTTTGTTGAATATCAGGTGGCTGTAGCTGCATGGATTTATTTTTGGATCCTCTATTCTCTTCTGTTGGTCGACATGTCTGTTTTTGTGCCAGTGCCATGCAGTTTTTGTTACTATGGCTTTGTAGTATGATTTGAAATCAAGAATTGTGATGTCCCCTGCATTGTTCTTTCTGCTCTCAATTGCTTTAGTGATTTGAGGTCTTTTGTGCTTCCATATGAATTTTGGGATTTATCCCTCTATTTCTGTGAAGAGCATCTTTGGGATTTTGATGGGGAGTGCATTAAATCTGTAGATTGCATTTGGCAATATAATCATTTTCACAATATTAATTTTACCAATTCATGAGAATGGGAGATTTTTCCACCTTCTGGTGTCTTCTTTGATTTCCTTCTTTAATGTTTTAAGGTTTTCATTGTAGAAGTCTTTTACCTCCTAGGTTAGGTTTATTCCCAGGTATGTTATTTGTTTTGTAGCTATTGTGGATGGGATTGTTTTCCTGCTTTCTTTCTCTGCCTAGTTGTTATTGGTAAACAGGAAAGGTACTTATTTATTTTGTATGTTGATTTTGTATTCTACTTTATTGAAAGTATTTATCAGCATTAAGAACTTTCTGGTGGAGTCTTTAGGGTCTTTTAAGTATAGGATCATATCATCTACAAGTAGTGATAATTTGACTTCTTTCTTTCCTATTTGGATCCCTTTTATTTCTTTCTTTTATTGCTGTGGCTGATAGTTCAATAACTACATTGAATAGCAGTAGAAACAGTGGACACCCTTGTCTTGTTCCTGATTTCAGAGGAAATGCTTTCAGTTTTTCCCCATTTAGTATAACATTGGCTATAGGTTTTTCAAATATTGCCTTTATTATATTGAGGTATGTTACTTCAATTCATAGTCTCTTCAAGGCATTTATCATAAAATGATATGGAACTTTGTCAGAGGTCTTTTCTGCATCTATTGATGAAATCATGTGATTTCTGTTTCTATTTACATGCTGTATGACATTTATTGTCTTGTGTACATTGAACTAGCCTTGCATCCTTGGAATAAAACCAACTTGATCACAGTGTATGATCTTTTTAATGTGTTGTTGAAGTCAATTTGCAAGTATTTTATTAAGGATATTTGCATCTAAGTTCATCAGGGAAATTGGTCTGTAGTTTTCCTTTTTTGATGTATCCTTATTTGGTTTTGGTATCAGTGCTTCATAGAATGAGTATGGTACTGTTCCTTCCATTTGTATTTTGTGGAATAATTTGAGGAGCACTGGTGTTAATTCTTTAAAGGTTTGTAGAATTCAGCAGTGAATCCATCTGGTCCTTGGCTTTTCTTTGTTGTAAGATTGTTTATTACTATTTTGATCTTGCTGCTCATTATAGGTCTAATTTGTTTATATCCTCTTGACTTAATTTTGGCAGGTCCTGCGTGTCTAGGAATTTATCCATCTCATCTAAGTTTTCCAGATTTTGGAATATACTTTTTCAAAATATTCCCCAATGATTCTCTGGATTTCACTGGAGTCTGTTGTAATATTCCCCTTTTCATCTCTATTTTTCTTAATTTGAGTCTTCTCTCTCCTTCCCTTGGCTTCCTTTGGTTAATTTGGCTAAGCATTGTCAAGTTTCAGTCTTCTGTATGTGAGTATCCAATTTTCCCAGCACCATTTATTGAAGAGTCTTTTTCCAATGCATGTTTTTGGCGCTTTGTTGAGAATCAGTTCATTGTAGATGCGTATGTTTATTTCTGGGTTCTCTATTATGTCCATTGGTCTATGTGTCTGTTTTTATGCCAGTACCATGCTGTTTTCTTATTATGGCTCTACAGTGTGTCTTGAAATCAGATATGGTGATGCTTCTGGCTTTGTTCTTTTTGCTCTGATTGCTTTGTCTGTTCAGGGTTTTTTGTACTTCTATATGAATTTTAGGATTTTTTCCTGGTTTGTAAAGACTGTCACCTTTAAATTACACTAGAAGAGTAAATACACAAAAGGAAATAGAAAAGAGTCAAACATTATCAGTGCAGTAAACCATCAAACCACATGAATAAGAAGGAAAGAACAAAGAATATTCAGAACAACTAGAAGAAAAATAACAAAATGATAGGCATAATTCATTCAGTAATAACCTTGAGTGCAAATGGACTAAATTTGCCAATTAAACATTCCTTTAAAAATAGCATTATGTTCTAATTTCCTAAATGAAATATCTTTTCTTATATTAAGAATAGTGTTATTATTAATTAAGCTTTCTCCTCCTTACCCATTTGTTTGGTCTCTATATTTCTGTCACTATTCTCAGATATCTAGTTATTCTTAATTGCTATTCTCCTGTTGGAGGGGGGATAACTCTAGTGCTTCATTGAAAGCTCTATGTACTTTAATGAGACTATTTAAAATGTGAACTTCGTGAAGCATAATCTAGCTGGGCTGTTTTCATAGAGAATAATCAATGTTGGTGTCTTTTCTCTTGGACTTATCAGATTGCCCAGAGCAATCCTTTCCAGTCTTCTTCCTGGAGGATACATGTCTAACCACAGCATTTTGAGAGCTTAGTAAGGAAAAAAAAGGTAGATAGCTCATTATTCAGTATTTTATTAGTCTTGTTAGGCTGCTATAACAAAATGCCATAGACTAGATGGCTTAAACAACAGAAATTTATTTCTCACAGTTCTCATTGTTCTGGAGGCTAAAAGTCCAAGATCAAAGTGCCAGCAGAGATGGTTTCAGATGATGTCTCCCTTCCTGGCTTGTCGATGATAACCTCCTCATTGTGCCTTCACATGGCCTTTCCTCTCTGAACACATGGAGAGAGCTCCCACATCCAATAGAGGGTTAATATCCAGAAAATATAAGGGAAAAAATGAATAAAAACCAAGTAATCAAACTTCCTGCTTAAGATGGTGGATTAATGGCAGCAGTGAGATGTGGTAAAATAGAAGAGTTAGAATAGGAAGGAGTGAACTCTTTTCTAAAGAAAGGAGGTCTGGAAAAGCACAGAAAACATGGAGGAGATTGTGAGGGGGTATATGGTTGCAGGATAGAGCTTATAAGAGAACAAGTCCTATCAGATTAGGGATCTACCTTTATGATCCCTAATCATAGGGATCAGATTTGATGGAGCAGCAGACATGGAGTCAAAGCTAACTCATCACATGGAGTGTAAATTATGACATCATTTAACCTTGATCACTTATTTAAAGGTCCCATCTACTCATATTGGGGGTTAGGGATTCAACATATTAATTTTTAGAGGGAGGGGTCACAATTCAGACTGTGATGGTATGTAAAGTTTCATTTAATATTTCTTTCGTTCTGATACTTCTACTGAGCTGTTTTTGGTGACCACCATAGCTCTGACTGTGGACAAGGAAGGCTTCCTTCTGATCCTGATACCTGAAAAAGCAAAAGCTGAAACTATCAGTGTAAAGGGATCTTTGGCCTCATCAAAAGTATGAGTATGTTCATATTCCTGCCCAAGAGAGGGGAGCTGAGTGGACTGGCAGTTTTCTCTCTCCAGAAACTGATCTTTGAGTCACCTATTGGAGGGGTTGTGTCTGAAGGGGTGTCCCTTCTTAAACACTTGTAAACCGACCCTCCTCTTTTTAGATATACATTCCAGAGGAAATGTTGCTGTCATCTGCTAACTAGTTGATTTTTGTCTTTCATTTCATTGTGAACAGAATCACTTAGCTAGATGAGATAGCCCAGGGATCAAGCCAACAGTGTCTTGTGGTGTCCATCCCTCTTGGCCTGAGGGTTTAGGGCTCAGCCACTTATGCAGGCTCCATCATACTCTGTTGTCCAACATGAAGACTGTGATGTTATTTTCCTACCAGGTTTCACTGAAAACAGACCTAGGATTTAGGACTAAGTTTCTCAGATCTGCGTGGTTGGGTTGCCACTTACCCAGCTTCCAAAATGTTCTTGCGGTTGTATTCTCTCCTGTTCTCTTTGTCCATGGGATTCTACCATAATAACAGTCTGGGTATTGTCCATTGAGTGGTGGCCCTGGAGGAAGAGTAAGCATGTGCTTACACGTTTCCTGTCTTATCTGGAAGTCATATATGTCCCCTTCCCCAAAAGCCAGTGAGACTCCATGTGATGAGTTAGCTTTGACTCCATGCCTGCTGCTCCATCAAATCTGGTATTTCCATGGAAGGTCCCTATCCCATCCAAACATGTTTGATGTTGAAGCTTTTGAGAATTGCTTGGCTTTTGAGAACTGATAGTTTGATGCCATTTGACCAAAATATGGGGAGCTCACTCAGAGCTCATCATAAAGATGCAGACCTCTTGGTAGACTCAGACAATGGTTTGTGCTTGGATTGAACAAAGCCTCTACATTTTCCTCAGCACCATTTCCCCACGTTTAAGAACTTGACAGATTGCCAGGAGAATCTAATCCATATGTTTCTTCTTTCTTCCTTTGTTTTAATGCATCATAATATTGCTTCATCAAGCACTGTTTAAATCAGTTGTCTTTATTAGCTCCTTTTCTTATGTAAATCTTTTCCTGAGCTTTTATTTAGAGTTATTATTGTTTTTTTTTTTTTACAAACTTTTGAACCACACAGTTGAACTGAGCCCCAAAATCTGAGTTTCATTTGAAATTTTGACTTTTGTTGGCTTCTAATTAGGCCACATCCATGTTCTGTAAAGGGGCTGGGATTTAGCTCAGTGGGTAGAATGCTGCGCTGCAGTCTCTGAGGACCCGAGTTCAATTCCCAGCACTGCAAAAATGGGAGAAGGACCTGGCAATCCACTCCCACGGCAATCCCGAAACAGTCAGCCATTGAAAACCCTATGAGGATCGCTATGAGTCGGATACCAACTCGATGGCACCTAACAGCAACTAACAATATGTTTTATAAAATCTGGTGGCTTCTGTCTGTGTTTCCCAGCTAAGCCAATCTACAACCAGAACTTGCTCCACAGAGCATCTTACTTGATGATATGCTTTGACCCAAAGAGAAGCAGGTATTTGTGAGAACCTGCAGCGCAGCTATTCTTCTCCACTGTACCATGGGGAAGACAAGGGTAGCAGGAGATACAGCTCTTGCCTTATTAGAGAGGCTGTAGAAGAAAGAAAGAAGGCCGATTGTTTCTTCATTGTCTACTGCATGTCAGGTACTAAGCTAGTCATTTTTCCATTATTGCTTTATTAAAGCCTAAGAATAAGCATTATTTTATTTATATTGAATTTTCATAATAAACATTGGGCTAAGTATAATTATTTTCCCCATTTACAAAAGAAGAGCACAAAGGCTTGGATGGTTATTAATCTTGCCCAAGACTGCCCAATTCAGAGACCACCTCAAGAACAGATTTGATCCATTAAAAGCTAATGGCTGAAGACCCCATGAGTTATAGCATGATATAATAGACAGGGCACATGAGGAAAACAAAAGGTCATTGAAAAGACAGGGAAAAAAGAAAAGACCAAATTACATGTCAAAAGTGACTCTGAAACGTACTCTTGAAAGTCAAGTGTGTAAAGTAAAAGGAAGACATGATGAAATTAAGGAACTAAACAGAAGATTGCAAATGGCAGCTCAAGAAGACAAAACCAAACGTTATAATGACATGTACAAAGAGCTGGAGACAGAAAATCAAAAGAGAAGAACATGCTGTCTTTTTCTCAAGCTTGAGGAATTGAAGAACCAATTCAAGCCTCGAGTGGCAATAGTAAAGGATCCTAAAAGGAAAATGGGCTGGGATTTAGCTCAGTGGGTAGAGCGCTGTGCTGCAGTCTCTGAGGTCCCGAGTTCAATTCCCAGCACTGCAAAACTGGGAGAAGGGCCTGGCAATCCACTCCCAAGGCAATCCTGAAACAGTCAGCCATTGAAAACCCTATGAGGGTGGCTATGAGTCGGAGGCCGACTCAACGGCACCTAACAACAACAACAACACAACAAAAGGAAAATATTAAATGTCCTCATTGCTACTGGAACATCGTTATAGGTTCTATCAATGCACAGAACTTGAAAATATGTATGTGTATACTAACCCATCGATATGCTCTTTTATACTTATCTTTTTACCTATTGAAGTGAATATATTTAAAAAATTATTAGTTCATATTGATACTTCTAATTCCAGTCCAATACCACAGTGTTCATTTTGGTTTTACCCATTTGCTTACTTGTAACTGCTTTCTTAGAGTGTAAGAAGCTTAATATTTACAATTGGATCTATTTATTTGTTCAACCCCAGTATACATATAAAGTTTCAAAATTGCCCACCTTTATATCTGGGAGAAACAAATTTACTGATTATTACAGTATTTGAGACAGTTGCCTTTTTTTCAACTTTACATTATCTCTTCAAAATATGTCTTTTGAGTTACTTAAGTTAGTTCGTTTCTTTCCCATCCCCTTCAGTGCACGTAAGTTACCCATTTGTAATATATTTATCCATTACAATTTGTATTCATTACTGAGTTCTTCTCATGTCCTGGTCAATTTTATATACATTTGCATGAAGGGAGATTTATTCTTATGATACAGAGTTCTGAGAATTTTGGCAAATGCTTAGAGTCACGTGTTCATCACTATGGTCATGATGCAGAAGTACTAACCCCCCCCCCCCAAGATTCTCTGATGTTGTCCCTTTGGCCCCTTCTCCATCTTCTATCTTTAGTCATTACTTTTTTTTTTTCATTTGCCTTTTTCAAAATGTCATAAAATGGAATCACATAATATATACCTTTTTAGGTCTGGGTTTTTCCACTTAGCAAAATGCATTTAAGATCTATTCATGTTGTGCCAGTCAATAGTTCCTATTGATTGCTGAGTAACATACCACTTTATGATTGTACCATTGAGATGGTGTTATCCAGGCACTGATTAAAAATCAGCTGCTTTGTTTCCATATTTTGAATAAAGATGTTATATAAACATCCAGATATAAGCTTTTGCATGAACATAAGTTTTTATTTGCCTTGGGGAAATACCTGAAACTGGGATTGTTTTGTCTTATGGCAGCTCTATGTTTAATTTTATTTTAAAGATGGAAAAACTGTTTTCCACAGCAGCTATTCCATTTTGTGGTTCCACCAGCAATGTATATGAGTTCCAGTTATTTTGGTCCCTTGCCAGCTGTAGGTATTACCATTTAAAAAAACGTTGTAGGCATTTTAATAAGTATATAGTGATCTCATTGTGGTTTTCATTTGCATTTATCTAATGACTAATAATATGGAACATTTTTCATATGATTATGACATCTGTATGTCTTTGGTGAAGTATCTGGAGTTTGTGCCCAGTTTAAATGGGTTGTTTGTTTGGGAGATACTTTATACATTTTGGAAACATGTCCTTTATTAGAAATGTGGTTTGCAATTTATTTTCTTCCAGTCAATGAGCTGTCTTCATTTTCTTAACAGTGTATTTCACAGAGCAAAAACTTTGAAAAGTCTAACTCATCCACTTCTTTTTTATAGACCATGTTTTTGGTGTGTCTGCAATATTTTGAGAATTAACATTTGAATAATATTGAGTCTTCCAATCCATAAGCCTGTAATATCTCTATTTACTTAGATCTTTGATTTCTTTCATCAGTGGTTTATAATTTTATCTATGGATCCTATAGATACATTGCTAGATTTACACCTAAGTATTTCAATTTTTGATGCTATTGGAAATGGTACTAATTTAATGATGTTGAGTTCCAACCATTCATTGCTAATATAGACAAATACAATTGATTTTTGTATATTGACCTTCAATCTTATAATTTTGTCAAACTTATTAGTTCTAGAAGGCTTTATGTAGTTTTTGTATGTGTATAATATTTTATGCAGACAACCATGTCATTTTCTTGTAGAGTTTCCTTACTTCACAATATGCCTGTGTCTTTTTTCTTTACCTCGACCTACTGTACTGGCTAGGACTTCCAGTGTGATATTCAATAGAAGTGGTAAGAGAGAACATCCTTGCCTTGCTCACAGTCTGTAAGTGAAATTAATCTTTCATCATTAAATATCTTATTAGTGGTCTGTTTTGGTGGGTACCTTTTATTAAGTGGAGGATGTTCATTGCTATTACTAGTTTGATGCGATTTTTTTTTTTTACCATGAGTGAATGCTGAATTTTATCAAATGCTCTTTCTTCATCTACTGAGATAATTTCATGTTTTCTCTTGTTTAGTATGCTAATGTGGTGAATTATATCGGCTGAATTTCAAGTGCTGAACTAGCCTCATCTTTCTAGGATAACTCCAGTTGATTGTCATGTATCATTCTTTTTACTATTGCTGGATTTGACTGGGCAGTAGTGAGTTGAGGATTTTTGTATCTATGTTCAAGAGGAATACTGAAGGATCCTCCCTCCCTCCCTCCCTCCCTTCCTTCCTTCCTTCTTCCTTCCTTCCTCCC